>JAMPIV010021401.1:140000-182500 GCA_024509875.1 Oreohelix idahoensis
GGTTTTCGGCGTTTTCGTCTTTTTTATTGCCGGGCCCTTTTGATTGGTTCTCGGCGGTTACGTACATTCCGTGACCCAGTTCCGAAAAACAGGGTTTATGCCTAATTTATTCTGTCTGCGGCCATCTTGGGGAAAAGTGACTTCGTGTAATTTAATTTGTATCAGAGTCTGTTGAACGGGGATTGGCTGTGCATATTTGTACCTCTACATGTGTATTAACAAAGAAGTGGGTTTACACCCGACTTCACGACAATAACTATTCAAATTATTTTTAAACTGTTAAAACTTCAGTGATTATTAAATTTTATTATTTGTAATTTTACAAATTTAACTTCGATTTAATCCTTTTAAATGTACTGCGTGCTTGTCTTAGTCAATTTACTAAACATACTCTAAACAGAGCTATACCAGAATAATAAGAATTATACTGAATAAGTCAGAGGTGGGGGCTTAATGAGCTAAAATTAATCATTGCTTAATTCTTCACAAAAGTTGTCGGCAGATTCTAGAATTAACGTGCTCAGCCAAAGCAGCATTGTTTTCGCTTATCTGAATATCTTGTGATAGAAGTGTTATTACCCTTCTATCTACATCTCTGCCAAGAGTAATCTAGTGCGAAGGTAAACACCTTTGACGTCCCACTTTAGAAACTCTTGAGTTTTGGTCAGTGTTGAACCACTACTCCAAAGCAGGGGAGGCAATACCGTCACACCCCTCAAGCTAAGAAGAAAAGAACTTAGACTGAATTACATGGCGATACTTCTAATTGACAAAACCACACAGCTCAAGCAATTTCTGTGAAGATTCTCCAAACGACCTGGGATACCCCACTTGCTCTCTAAAGACACTCAGGAAGACAGACTGGAAGTTGAAGAAAAATTTTAATGTACCTGAAAGCACATCTTTATTCATAGCAGAAATGGTGGCAATAGCAAAAGCAGTAGAAATAATTACCAAAAAGCCACGAAAAAACTAACAACCTTAACAGACTCAGCTCTTAAGCACTGAGAAATGCATATGAATGTAGTAATCCAGACATAGCAGACGAAATTTTCCAATTTAACATCTAAATAATATAGGTTGCACAGTATTATTAGCAGGGATACCCATCGCACGCGGGAATAGAAGGAAATGAGATAGCCGACAAGAAAGCAAAAACAGGAAGAAGCAGTCCAAACCACATAACTCAGGGTTTGGCGCAACGGAAATCAAAGGTATAGTTAAAAATATTATAACAAAGCAATGAATATAAGACTGGAAACAAAGCCACGGAGGTAGATACGTCTATAAACTGCTAAACGATCCAACATGGACATGTCAGATATCCAGAGAACCAAAATACCATGCAATAGAAACATGATTAGACTTCAAATAGGAACAGGCTATTTCATGGTGGAGGAACCTACTGTGTAACATGTCTGGTGAAGAATACTATATTACATTATTTGCTAACATGCAAGAAATACGAACAGCACAGATAACCACTCATAGAATACGTGAGAACACAAAACTCTTCATCACCATCACCATCACCATCAACATCATCATCACCATCATCATCACCATCACCATCTTTTGAAACTGTACTAAAAATTGAATACCCAGGGAGCTACACAACATAATAAGATTTTATATGACCAAGCGAAGGCACTCACAAACATAAGTCATTAACAAGAACAATAGAGGACACCAGCAGTTAGAGTTGACAAGAACAATAGAGGACACCAAAAGTTAGAGTTGACAAGAACAATAGAGGACACCAGAAGTTAGAGTTGACAAGAACAATAGAGGACACCAGAAGTTAGAGTTGACAAGAACAATAGAGGACACCAGAAGTTAGAGTTGACAAGAACAATAGAGGACACCAGAAGTTAGAGTTGACAAGAAATATAGAGGATACCAGAAGTTAGAGTTGACACGAACAATAGAGGACACCAGCAGTTAGAGTTGACAAGAACAATAGAGGACACTAGAAGTTAGAGTTGACAAGAAATATAGGAGACACCAGAAGTTAGAGTTGACAAGAACAATAGAGGACACCAGAAGTTAGAGTTGACAAGAACAATAGAGGACACCAGCAGTTAGAGTTGACAAGAACAATAGAGGACACCAGCAGTTAGAGTTGACAATAACAATAGAGGACACCAGCAGTTAGAGTTGACAAGAACAATAGAGGACACCAGCAGTTAGAGTTGACAAGAACAACAGAGGACACCAGAAGTTAGAGTTGACAAGAACAATAGAGGACACCATAAGTTAGAGTTGACAAGAACAATAGAGGACACCATAAGTTAGAGTTGACAAGAACAATAGAAGACACTAGAAGTTAGAGTTGACAAGAACAATAGAGGACACCATAAGTTAGAGTTGACAAGAACAATAAAGGACACCATAAGTTAGAGTTGACAAAAACAATAGAGGACACGAGAAGTTAGAGGTGAGAAGAACAATAAAGGACACCATAAGTTAGAGTTGACAAGAACAATAGAGGACACCAGAAGTTAGAGTTGACAAGAACAATAGAGGACACGAGAAGTTAGAGTTGACAAGAACTATTGAGGACACGAGAAGTTAGAGTTAACAAGAACAATAGAGGACACCAGAAGTTAGAGTTGACAAGAACAATAGAGGACACCAGCAGTTAGAGTTGACAAGAACAGTAGAGGACACGAGAAGTTAGAGTTGACAAGAACAATAGAGGACACCAAAAGTTAGAGTTGACAAGAACAATAGAGGACATGAGAAGTTAGAGTTGACAAGAACAATAGAGGACATGAGAAGTTAGAGTTTACAAGAACAATAGAGGACACCAGCAGTTAGAGTTGACAATAACAATAGAGGACACCAGCAGTTAGAGTTGACAAGAACAATAGAGGACACCAGCAGTTAGAGTTGATAATAACAATAGAGGACACCAGCAGTTAGAGTTGACAATAACATTAGAGGACACCAGCAGTTAGAGTTGACAATAACAATAGAGGACACCAGCAGTTAGAGTTGACAAGAACAATAGAGGACACCAGCAGTTAGAGTTGACAAGAACAATAGAGGACACCAGCAGTTAGAGTTGACAAGAACAATAGAGGACATGAGAAGTTAGAGTTGACAAGAAATATAAAGGACACTAGAAGTTAGAGTTGACAAGAACAGTAGAGGACACCAGCAGTTAGAGTTGACAAGAAATATAGAGGACACCAGCAGTTAGAGTTGACAAGAAATATAAAGGACACGAGAAGTTAGAGTTGACAAGAACAATAGAGGACACCAGAAGTTAGAGTTGACAAGAACAATAGAGGACACCAGAAGTTAGAGTTGACAAGAACAATAGAGGAAACCAGCAGTTAGAGTTGACAAAAAATATAGAGGACACCAGCAGTTAGAGTTGACAAGAAATATAAAGGACACGAGAAGTTAGAGTTGACAAGAACAATAGAGGACATCAGCAGTTAGAGTTGACACAAACAGTAGAGAACACCAGCAGTTAGAGTTGACAAGAACAATAGAGGACACCAGCAGTTAGAGTTGACTAGAACAATAGAGGACACCAGCAGTTAGAGTTGACAAGAACAATAGAGGACACGAGAAGTTAGAGTTGACAAGAACAATAGAGAACACCAGAAGTTAGAGTTGACAAGAACAATAGAGGACACTAGCAGTTAGAGTTGACAAGAACAATAGAGGACACCTGCAGTTAGAGTTGACAAGAACAATAGAGGACACCAGAAGTTAGAGTTTACAAGAACAATAGAGGACACCATAAGTTAGAGTTGACAAGAACAATAGAGGACACCATAAGTTAGAGTTGACAAGAACAATAGAGGACACCAGAAGTTAGAGTTGACAAGAACAATAGAGGACATGAGAAGTTAGGGTTGACAAGAAATATAGAGGACACTAGAAGTTAGAGTTGACAAGAAATATAGAGGACACTAGAAGTTAGAGTTGACAAGAACAATAGAGGACACTAGAAGTTAGAGTTGACAAGAACAATAGAGGACACTAGAAGTTAGAGTTGACAAGAAATATAGGAGACACCAGAAGTTAGAGTTGACAAGAACAATAGAGGACACCAGAAGTTAGAGTTGACAAGAACAATAGAGGACACCAGAAGTTAGAGTTGACAAGAACAATAGAGGACACGAGAAGTTAGAGTTGGCAACAAATATAGAAGACACGAGAAGTTAGAGTTGACAAGAAATATAGAAGACACTAGAAGTTAGAGTTGACAAGAAATATAGAGGACACGAGAAGTTAGAGTTGACAAGAACAACAGAGAACACGAGAAGTTAGAGTTGACAAGAACAATAGAGGACACAAGCAGTTAGAGTTGACCAGAACAATAGAGGACACCAGAAGTTAAGAGTTGACAAGAACAATAGAGGACACCAGCAGTTAGAGTTTACAAGAACAATAGAGGACACCATAAGTTAGAGTTGACAAGAACAATAGAGGACACCATAAGTTAGAGTTGACAAGAACAATAGAAGACACTAGAAGTTAGAGTTGACAAGAACAATAGAGGACACCATAAGTTAGAGTTGACAAGAACAATAAAGGACACCATAAGTTAGAGTTGACAAAAACAATAGAGGACACGAGAAGTTAGAGGTGAGAAGAACAATAAAGGACACCATAAGTTAGAGTTGACAAGAACAATAGAGGACACCAGAAGTTAGAGTTGACAAGAACAATAGAGGACACGAGAAGTTAGAGTTGACAAGAACTATTGAGGACACGAGAAGTTAGAGTTAACAAGAACAATAAAGGACACGGGAAGTTAGAGTTGACAAGAACATTTGAGGACACGAGAAGTTAGAGTTGAAAAGAACAATAAAGGACACCAGCAGTTAGAATTGACAACAACAATAGAGGACACGAGAAGTCAGAGTTGACAAGAACAATACAGGATACCAGAAGTTAGAGTTAACAAGAACAATAGAAGACACCAGAAGTTAGAGTTAACAAGAACAATAGAGGACACCAGAAGTTAGAGTTGACAAGAACAATAAAGGACACCATAAGTTAGAGTTAACAAGAACAATAAAGGACACCATAAGTTAGAGTTGACAAGAACAGTACAGGACACCAGCAGTTAGAGTTGACAAGAACAGTAGAGGACACCAGAAGTTAGAGTTAACAAGAACAATAGAGGACACCAGAAGTTAGAGTTGACAAGAACAATAAAGGACACCTTAAGTTAGAGTTGACAAGAACAGTAGAGGACACCATAAGTTAGAGTTGACAAGAACAGTAGAGGGCACCATAAGTTAGAGTTGACAAGAACAATAGAGGACACGAGAAGTTAGAGTTGACAAGAACAGTAGAGGACACCAGAAGTTAGAGTTGACAAGAACAATAGAGGACACCATATGTTAGAGTTGACAAGAACAGTAGAGACACCAGAAGTTAGAGTTGACAAGAACAGTAGAGGACACCAGAAGTTAGAGTTAACAAGAACAATAGAGGACATCAGAAGTTAGAATTGACAAGAACAATAGAGGACACCAGAAGTTAGAGTTGACAAGAACAATAGAGGACACCATAAGTTAGAGTTGACAAGAACAATATAGGACACCAGAAGTTAGAGTTGACAAGAACAATAGAGGACACCAGAAGTTAGAGTTGACAAGAACAATAGAGGACACCATAAGTTAGAGTTGACAAGAACAGTAGAGGACACCATAAGTTAGAGTTGACAAGAACAGTAGAGGACACCAGAAGTTAGAGTTGACAAGAACAATAGAGGACACCATATGTTAGAGTTGACAAGAACAGTAGAGGACACCAGAAGTTAGAGTTGACAAGAACAATAGAGGACACCATAAGTTAGAGTTGACAAGAACAATAAAGGACACCAGAAGTTAGAGTTGACAAGAACAGTAAAGGACACCATAAGTTAGAGTTGACAAGAACAGTAGAGGACACGAGAAGTTAGAGTTGACAAGAACAATAGAGGACACGAGAAGTTAGAGTTAACAAGAACAATAAAGGACACCATAAGCTAGAGTTGACAAGAACAATAAAGGACACCATAAGTTAGAGTTAACAAGAACAATAAAGGACACCATAAGTTTAGAGTTAACAAGAACAATAAAGGACACCATAAGTTAGAGTTGACAAGAACAATAAAGACACCATAAGTTAGAGTTAACAAGAGCAATAAAGGACACCATAAGTTTAGAGTTGACAAGAACAATAAAGGACACCATAAGTTAGAGTTGACAAGAACAGTAGAGGACACGAGAAGTTAGAGTTGACAAGAACAATAGAGGACACGAGAAGTTAGAGTTAACAAGAACAATAAAGGACACCATAAGTTAGAGTTGACAAGAACAATAAAGGACACCATAAGTTAGAGTTAACAAGAACAATAAAGGACACCATAAGTTTAGAGTTAACAAGAACAATAAAGGACACCATAAGTTAGAGTTGACAAGAACAATAAAGACACCATACGTTAGAGTTAACAAGAGCAATAAAGGACACCATAAGTTTAGAGTTGACAAGAACAATAAAGGACACCATAAGTTAGAGTTAACAAGAACAATAAAGGACACCATAAGTTTAAAGTTAACAAGAACAATAAAGGACACCATAAGTTAGAGTTAACAAGAACAGTAGAGGACACCATAAGTTTAGAGTTAACAAGAACAATAAAGGACACCATAAGTTTAGAGTTGACAAGAACAATAAAGGACACCATAAGTTTAGAGTTAACAAGAACTATAAAGGACACCATATGTTTAGAGTTAACAAGAACAATAAAGGACACCATAAGTTAGAGTTGACAAGAACAATAAAGGACACCATAAGTTTAGAGTTAACAAGAACAATAAAGGACACCATAAGTTTAGAGTTAACAAGAACAATAAAGGACACCATAAGTTTAGAGTTGACAAGAACAATAAAGGACACCATAAGTTAGAGTTAACAAGAACAATAAAGGACACCATAAGTTTAGAGTTAACAAGAACAATAAAGGACACCATAAGTTAGAGTTAACAAGAACAGTAGGGGACACCATAAGTTTAGAGTTAACAAGAACAATAAAGGACACCATAAGTTAGAGTTAACAAGAACACGTTGAGAAAAGATAAAATACGGCCTAACATTAGCACGTGGTCTGGCAACCTCTGCTGCTACAATAAATTGCTCCATAAACGCACGCAGTAAGTGCACGTGAATGTTTGACTGTTGGCTTCCAGCAAGGGGACCAGATGCAGTACCAGCCTGACAAGGACAGAAAGGAGGAGTGATGACGAGGAAAAGAATGAAGATGATCAAGATGAATATTTCAGTGGAAGATGTCTGTAAGAACGTTGGTGGAAAACATCAAGCATGAACAGCTGTGGAGAAACGTTATCGCCTACATCTGGCGGCTCGGCACCTGATTATTATGACACTTAAACCGAGACAAGGCACACATTGTTTATTACCGAGGCTGGTGGAGTTTTGCATTTACATTTTCTTAAATTACACATTTGTTTGTGATCAGGTAAACACCGACGGAGATTTAAGGCAAAGTCTGAGTTCGTGAAAAGAACATCACAAATGAAACCACAACACCCAGAAAAACGATGTACTGGAACAGCGGTATCGATTTATATGTAACAGTTTTAAATGTAGCACCATTTTCCAATACAATTTGCAAAATCCGTACTTTTCTTGCATTTTCTTCCAATTATTCTCTCCGATACCTCGCACGAAGAGAATTACCAGATTTTTCAAAGACCTCATTACAACAAGCCAGCACCTATTTTCTCAAGCTGTCATGTGTTATGACGACCTTGTTACCAGTTATTCCAACCTAAAACGTGGGGTTATGTCAAAGTTGACACAGATAACATTTTGTTTGTTGTTCTTCTTTTAAGGGAAGAAAGAGGGAAAAAGAAATACTTTTATAAGGCCCCCCCCCCCCCCATCCCCCACCGTTCTAGTTTTACGTTACTCTGATGGGGATGTGTAGATATGGGCATTATTAATGTTGTTGTTATTATTATTAACAGGGGGAAGTTACACAAGCATACTGACTACACTTCACGAATATATTTTAACTAGATGTACACGTCAATGACCTACTTCTTCTTCTGCGCTCAGTTTGTAGTCATGCTAAATCTGCAGGCCTGTCGCCATCACCATCATCATCAGTTGCCATCTCCACAACGAAGGTTGGCTGTAATGGATCTCCAACGTCTTCTGTCTCTTGTCTTGGTGGTACACTCTGATAGACTCTTTCCCGTCCATCTCTTGATGTTATCTTCCCACTTATAGCGCTGTCTTCCCCTTGCACGTTTGCCTTCAACTCTCCCTTCTGCAGGCCTGTCGCCAGGACCTACTAAAAATCTTGTACTATAAATAACAATTTGAAACATTAGATGACTTGAAAACCAAACAGCAAAGTCAAACCAAAATCTTAGTGTTTCGAAATAGCATTCTATGCTGGGAGATAATGCTTATGTAAATTAGGTTTAGCCATGACTTATAGAGTTATCTGGAGTATTTATTTTTGACGTTGTTTATTTTTCGACAAAGAATGACAGGCAAGCAAAATTTTATGTATTAAGCAATGACATTTCTTGACACAGACAGTTACATACACAGAGATTGTTTTCTGACAGTGACCTACTTT
Organism: Oreohelix idahoensis; assembly: GCA_024509875.1. NCBI lineage: Eukaryota > Metazoa > Mollusca > Gastropoda > Stylommatophora > Oreohelicidae > Oreohelix > Oreohelix idahoensis. The sequence continues at coordinate 148,630 of JAMPIV010021401.1, forward strand.
GTGCCAAAATCTGGCAACATTTGCGCCAGTATTTTTCACTTTTATTTGCATTCCATGCCCAATAGGTGATACAGTATTGACTTTCAACAAGAGTACTTGAATGCGTTAAGTGGAATTGTAAGTTTACAGAAAATGTAATAGGTTAAACAATTACTGCAACTGGCGTGTATGATAACTGGCTCAAATTCTGGGTCTTGTTTGCTCAGTTAAGATTGTAGTCAAAATGAGAACGCCATAATATGATACCACTAATGGCGTATGCAATGTGACATTTTGGTTAAATTATGTTTCTCTAAAACAGTTCGTATCTTCTTAAATACTGGAAGCCGTGGAATCGTCGTGTAATTACTTTCGTTAATTTTATCGTCGCTATGATCCTTGTAGTCTAACTTATTATTGTTGATCAGAAGCAAAGCGGCAGGACATTTTCTTTCTTTCTTTCCTATTTCCGCACAGAGAAATAGAAGAGTATATTTTAAAAAACAAAGTCTTCATTTATAATTCAACGAGATCCTCTACCATCAGTTTTCAACAGCTACTCCTTAGGTGGCTACAGGACAAATGGTTGCTGAAGATGGAAGTAGGTAGATAACGTTTAAAGACATTCTTCAGAAACATGATATGACGCTAGCCGAAGCAAAAAATAAAATGCACTTTAAAATGAATCAAGAAGTCAAACAGATAAAGCCACTGAGTACATATTGTGACATAATGTGTGCGCTCTCTTCTCCTCTCCGGCAGTATTGAATTACATTTGTTGTGCGTACTGAATTATGTGCTTTATTCAATGGTTAGCACATTCTTTTTCCCTACTGTCTTTGTTCACGTTTCACGCTTCGGTGCATGACAAGGCTAGACAAGCGTATTGTCTATCCCTGAGAGATTACTTGAACCACTAAAACGTGTTAATACCACATTGACTCCAGGTAGATGCAAGCTTGACGTATTTGCTTAAGATTGGATAGTCAATTCCAATTCGACTGTTTGGGACAGGTGATTATAGATAAACGCAATCTTGGAAGACATTTGGAAGCGTGAGCAGGAAGTGTGATATAAGTCAACTTTCAGAAACGTTTACGGATATCACAGCTCCATATATGGAAAATGACTGTTTGAATTTTTCAAACGCATGAGTCATACATAATACTATATGAGGAACAGTTTTCATAACATGTACTTTGAATGTATTGGCTGGCATTTGTGTCGCCAATAACCAATCGCGCTGATTAGGAGTTTTGTTGAAAACGCCAGGTGGAAGCGTGGGCCGGGAACCTACGATATAACGTAGAAAAAGTTTTACCAGCGGCACTGTATTCCAGAAAACGTCAACGTATACAGCTCGGACCTTGCCACAGAACAGAATATAGTTGGATTCTCAATTTATAGGGCCGGACAAAACGTATTAAAAGCATCTCTGTACATCAGTAGAAAATTCTCCAATAATAATACGGAACCCGGAATTCTACAGGACCACTCACAAGTTACAGAGGGATTCTGAAATATAAATAATACCTCAGAAGTGTGTTCGAGGCATCTGTGTTAAGTTGCCAAGACTATTCTACTGAGCAAGAAGTCTAAGATTTCTCAATTATTGAGGTGAGTGTAACATATTTTTTATGCTGTGAATTTGACATAGTGGTGTTAAATATTCATACTAGGCTGGCAACCTCAGCATGTGAAAAGGATACACTCTTCAACTACCACAGCACGCTCCGGTGATTGCTTCATGCTAGTCCTCATGGAAGAACCACAAGCAGAGGTAACTCCAGACTCCGAATGTAGCAAGGAGTGAGTGATAATTACATCAACTTGTAAATAGTTGTATATTATCATTTCGAATATATGTAAATTTAATATGTTCCTTTAGGCACAAGCCACTGCCTCTGTCCAGCCATACATTTTTCCATTAACTGACATACTGGTGATTTTTCATCAATGCCCTGAGTGATGTGACATACGTTCAGGGAGAGTGAACAAATATGAGAAAATAAACGGCTGGCGGACAGCCGGAAAAGGCGCCTGATTAACATCAGGAACACAAAGACTTAGCAGCAGAATTTGTTCTTTTATTCCCTCTAAAGTTTGTGGTACTAGTATCAATAAGTAAATATTAGAGAAACATAAAGGTATGTTTTCAGGCACTAGTAAGAAATAAAGAAGTAGAACACTAGACTACAGAAAAACAACAAACGTGAGTGGCTTACCCAGGATATGAACCCCAGACTTTCCGTGCGACAACCCCGCCTAGCTATGCAAGCGAATCACACTATCCTCCCGGCCATCTACGCATCACCAAAAAATGATACTTCGATGACTGGTCATCAGTGCGAACCGCAAGACACAACACCGGAAGTTTATAATGGGCAGCTTAGCCTATTAATGACGCAATCAATTCTGTTGTTCCCCTATTATACAGTATAGATCAGTCCACACAAGACAAAGACCTTAATACTGTTTCTAGTAAATGATAGTAGACCAGCAGTAAGTATATAACAGAGGGTAGAATTTTGGTATTGTATAAACATTTATAACACATAAGGAAGGGAAACCCGAGGCCTGTAAACAGTAAATAAATATTAAACAAACACAAAGGTAGGTTTTCAGGCACTCGTAAGAAATAAAGAAGTAGAACACTAGACAACAGATCCTGATCCTGGGTAAGCCACTCACATATGTTGTTTTTCTGTTTCTAGTGTTCTACTTCTTTATTTTGGGACCGGGTTAGCCTTCCCTCTTCGATCCCTACTCACTCAGCCAGACTGCAGTGATGCAGCCTGTTTCCAGGACCACCACTTGGAGGTGGAGTAGGGACTTGGTCAGCTCTGGTTCGCTGACCCTGACGCAAGCAGTCAAGCTATGGGTCGCTAACTTTTGCGCATATAAAAGTTATAATACATAATTGCGTTCAAAGATCGCTGGCTGCTATGCATTCTTAAACAGATGGCTTAATATCCTTTAAGATTAAAACAATGGGTCATCATTCGCGGATGTGGTCTTCCAAGATTAAACCCCAGAATAGAGGTGCCTCAAGCAGCGGAAAAACCTCACTCCGAAAAAAGCCCAAATGCGCCAATGCTCATTGTAACACACACACATACATACACACACCCACACACACCCCACACACACACACACACACTGCTTATACCAGATGTAATCTTAGAGGACGAGTAAGGTGTGACTGTTGTTTGGGAGCCAGTAATGTCATGTTTTACAATAAATGCTACAGAAACATGAACTGGAAGGTTTTTCTATTTCGCCCGTGTCAGAACGTGTGGCCACGACTGGAACTCGGCATGTTGGCAGAACGTGTAGCCACCACTGGAAGTCATCATGTTGTCAGAACGTATAGCCACCACTGGAAGTCGTCATTTTGCCAGCAGCCGGCTCTAAAATACTTCTCTTGGAATGGTGGTTTCTATAACGATTTGATTGACATAATTTTATCCCATGGATTGTGTTCTATAGAAGTTGGCATGTGTTTTTTGAAGGCCTATGCTCCTTGGGGAGCTAAAGGGTATTGATTGACTGATCGTGTTCTATGAAGACATTGGAGGACATTTCTAACTCGAAGGAGCTCTTCTCATTTCACCTCACATTAAACGACTTTGTTGTCTGACAGGCTGTTATATGGAATGGCGAGCCCTAGAGGGGTCACTAGACTTCACGATATTTGATAGAGAAGAGGTTTGCTTTCAAGTCTGAGAATGGTTTTTAGGAAGGCATTATAATGTAACAAATTTCTTGATTGGACTCCGACGTTGTCCAACACATTCAAGTTTCCATTACCAAATCTTGTCGTTGAGACATTAAAATCTTGTGGACCGACATTTGATAGACGAAGGTTTTCTCTGACGAAAGTGAAAGAAGTCGTTGGTGGTGAATAAGAAATACACACGAGTAATGGGCTAATAGCGTCACAAGGCAGTCACAGTTTTGGAGTTTCATAGTTAAACAATATATTCATACTAGCTGTGAGGACCCGGCGTTACCCGGATTTTTCCTAGTAACTGCATAGGAAACTTAGGAAAAGTCAAAATCAAACTATAATATTTTGATATTCGAGTGAAAATGAATTTTAATTTAAGTTAATGACTACTGCTTTAAGTGATTATCCTCGTGCCTTGTTCACGGTAATTGCAAATGCAAGCCGCACAAAATACTGTTATTCCTTATGGTTCCACCAGAAGAGTGGTTTCACTTTTGCTTTTCAATTTGCTTCCAAGTTTTTCCAAAATACTCTTATTTCTTATGATGGAATCACAAAAGCAAAGTTATTCTGCTTCCAAGTTTTAGCAAGAAGCAAATTAATAAAACACATTTTCCCTTTCGGACCTGACGCACCAAGAAAGAATAGTCCAGCTCATCTTTTTTTAACGTTCCTAATACTGTTTTTCGTAGCACGTTCTTTTCAAACATATATACATTATTGCTGGAAAAAAAAAAACGTGATTATTATTTTCTGTCATACATACTTCAAATATAAAAGGCATAGTGATTGTGTTGAGCTCTATTTTGAAAATAAAAGTTTATCTTTTCCGTGAGACACGACCTATTCAACCTAGACATACGGATAACGCCTGTTATATTAGGACACATGGCTAAATAAAGAAGATCTTTCGTTCTGGTGTATTGTTTAGCTTTGAGATAGTTTCTTTTTTTTTTACGACCAAAAATTTAAAAAAAAATAAAATTTAAATGTTGCCTTATTTTGGCGAGGCGCACCTCGTTTCTTCTTCTTCCTCCTCGTTCGCCCTGAAAAGGACGGTGGTTGCGTTGTGTCTGTTTACGCCGTAGCTGTGATATCTGCACCTTTCGGTCGACACATCCGACTTCAGCACGGCATTTTTTAGGGACCGGGTTTGCCTTCCCATTTCGATCCGTACTCGCTCAGCCAGACTGCACTGCTGCAGACTGTTTCCAGGACCACCACGTGGAGGTGGAGTACGGTCTTGAGCAGCTCTGGTTCGCTGGTCCTGATGCAAGCAGTCAAGCTATGGGTCGCTGACTGCATTCACTATTGCTGCATCTTTGGGTCCCGGACCTCGTTTAAGATTGGCGCATGTCCAATTATAGAATACCCTTCGGTCCAGCAACGGGATAAAGACCGTTGTCTTTAATAAAAGATGTTGCGGTCTGATTCAGGTATGAAGATTTTTAAACAATTATTTTAATAAAAGTTTGCCTCGTTTGGGCGGGGCGCGTCCCGTTCAACCTAGTCGGTTATGTTAGGGCGCATGTCCATACATAACAGACCTTTAGGTCTGGAGAATTTTTAGTTAAGACGATTTTAACCTTTGTTAAACTTTGTAATATTTGCTAAATAAACAGAAACTGCTTGATAGAATGTAACTTAATTTGACACAAACAGTAATAATAACTTAAATACTATCAAAAAATATTTTTATTTTATTATCGCATAAAGCATTAGTGTCTGTTTAAATAGTTTAAACTGCTATGTAAAATAAAGAAATGTAACGTTGTAAATAACGACGTTTAATAATACTTTTATCGTTTAGATTGTTTCCCTTGAAACATAATTTGGTTGTTTCCATTGATTCAGTTAGGCACTTCTTTCAGTACGGCCCTGTATATTACGCATAGAAAATTAAAGCACACCACGTTGTGAGTCTTGCTTTTATTCGGATACGGATCGACATTGTATAGTCATTGCTTTTTTTAAATTTTCCATTAAATTAAAAGTGTGTGGTTAATAGTTTTGAACTATGTTGTAAAATATGGAAAAGTATGGCAGTTGTCACAAAAACAAAACAAAAATTTTTACATTTATATTACTTCCCTTGATTACTCATGAATTTTTATTTAATGATTATAGCCCCTGATCTGTTTACATTTCTTACGAAAAACATTAAATACTCATAATGTCATAATTACAATACTAAATTATAAAATAATTGCATGGCGTTACTCAGCGGTAACTAAAGAGACAGTCTGCAAAAATTCATCAAGAAATAATAAGGCATGCGGATGTGTATTAAGAACATACATACATACGTTTCCTTTTATTTATGTAGATATGCATTTCCGTTTTTTTCTTCCTATTGAGCATGGAGCCACCACTTCAGCTGGCCCCCTTGCTGGAAGACCTCACCACTTGAGCTGCCCCCCTCCCCCCTTTTGGAAGACTGCACCAATTTATGCAGTAGTGGTCCTTGTAGCAAATTGTTTTACGTGATGAGGGTGACAGCCCCCCATCCCCCCCTCACACAACCTTATATTAGTCGCCTCTTACAGCGTCACGTGACGTACAGTAAGACTGAATAAACCCATGGAGTGGAATTCTGGACCAGAAATAATCCAAACTGTTCGTCACTTCCTAAAGCCAGCCCTGTCTGGCGTCATAGCTTGTGTGGCAAAAAGACGTCGAGATGGACACAGATAAGGCATGGATCAATGCAGATAGCCTCATAAGACACTTACATACTTACTTACTTACTTAGTCGTTTCCCTTCTACCGTGAGGTGTAGAGGTTTGGAAGAGAGAGCGCCAGACTATCCTATCGGCTGTCTTCCTCCTGGCCTGGTTCCATTCTAGTCCTCGGTCCTTCAAAGATTGTCTAATGTTGACCTTCCAGCGGACTCTGGGTCGTCCTGGGGGTCTGGATCCCTGGCTCTTTGTTTACCATGCTTGTCGTGGTAGCCGATCTTCTCCCATTCTGCAGACATGGCCAAACCATCTTATTTGGGACTGTTCTACTTGGGTCTGCAGGGGGTGAGATTTTAGGCCTTGACGTATCGTCTGGTTGCGGACCGTGTCTCTTCTTGTTACTTCAACCACCTTCCTCAGATACCTCATTTCTGAGGTTTGAATCTGGCTTTTGTGGGTTGTAGTCATTGTCCATGACTCGCATCCATATGTCAAGATTGGGACATAGGTGGAGCGGTATACAGCCATCTTAGTTTTCTTACCAACCTCTCTCTTGCTGATGAATCCTCGATTTATGGCCTGAAAAAGTCTCCCAGCTGCTGCTTTTCGAGTGGCCAACTCTTCTTTGATGCCTCCCTTTCGGTCTATAATAGCTCTGAAGTATTTAATGTGGTCGACCTGCTCTAGGACCTGTTCTCTCAGCTTAATCTGATGTACTCTTTCTTCTCGTGATATCACCATGGATTTTGTTTTAGAGCTGCTTATGACCATCCCTCTCTACTCCAGCTCTTCCTTCCAGACTTGCAGGTTGGATTGGAGATGTGCCTCTGATTTAGCAGTCAGGACAACATCATCAGCAAATGTCAGCTCTGAAATACAGACCTGTCTCATCTTCCAGTACCCCACTGAATAATGTCTTGTTCTCTCCTTACATGCCTTGATGACATCGTCCTTGAGGAGTATGAAAAGATAAGGTGACAGGATATCACCTTGTCTTACACCAGTGGTGGTCCTGAACTCTTCTGACTTATAGTTTGCTGTCCTCACATAATTTCTGCAAGACTTGTAGAAGCTCTGCATAGCATGAATCAGAGGTGCTGGAATGTTCTTTCTTGCCAAACAGTCCCAAAGTTTGCTCCAGGGGACCCTGTCAAACGCCTTTTCCAGATCTATGAAACAAAGATGGATCTCACTCGTATACCCAAGGGCCTTTTCACTCAGCTGTCTGAGTGTGAAGATTAGGTCTTGAGTACTTCGGTTTGCTCGGAATCCGCACTGGACTTTATCCAATCGTGGCTCAGCTAGGCGTCGGAGTCTCTGCTCTAGGATTCTAGAGTAGATTTTAACCATTGACACTGAGAAGGGATATGCCTTTGTGGTTTCCACATTGTCGAATCTCACCCTTTTTGAAAATCGGTGTTTTGATGGCAATCTCCTAATCATTTGGTATGGCCTTGTTGCATCACGCTGCCTGTAGGACCCTTAGGAGTAATAGGTCGCCTGATTCTCCCATGTACTTAACCATTTCTGGTGTTATACCATCATGACCTGCTGCTTTGCCCATCTTGATTTTCTCCAGTGCTGCCTTCAGTTCTTCCATCTTTATGTCATCTTCACCACCATTGGTTTTCTCTTCTGTGCTAGTGGTTATCATTTCTGATGCTTGACCTTGCTCACCATCAAGGAGTTCTGAGAAATATTCTTTCCATCTTTCCATTACTTCCTTCGGGGCAGTAAGCAATTTGCCTTGCTTGTCCTTTATAAATTTGAGAGGGCATTGTTTTTCCTTCCTCATGTTCTTTAGGGTCTTATAGAACAATTTCTGGTTTTCTTGTGCATCTTTTTCTAGCTTTTCTCCAAATTCTTCCCAGGACTTCTGTTTTGCTGCTAGCGCCTTATTCTTTGCTTCGGTTCTGAGTGTCACATATTTTCTACATTTCTCTGTTTGTCCTGCTGTGTTTTTAGCTCCTAAGTATTGTTTCCATGCCATTTTCTTTTCTCTTATTTCTCTTTGACTTCCTCTGTCCACCAAGGTGTCCTCTTTCTCTTGTTCCTAAGTTGGACTTCACCACATGCTTCTGCAGCAGCTGTCTTTATAATGTCCTTGAATTTAAACCAGAGGGTTTCCAAGTAAGACACGCCCATGATAAACTGATAAAAGGACAGAGGCGCTAACAGTTGCAGTAACAAACGATTAATTTGAACAGTGCAAAAATAAAGAGAAAAGAAAATGCAGAGGAGGACTCTACAGATATAGACTGCGTCATTACAAAACAAAAATCAATATTATCCAATCAGTTACAGTGCAGGAAGTGACGTAATGAGCACGTCTTGCAGAACTCTTAAAAACACTAAAACCAATAAGGGGTTGACCAGCAGTAAGTAGAGTTGGGGGGGGGGTCATGGGATTACAAAGTCTTGGCTTCTCACTGACGAAAATGAATTAGATGTCCGGAAGGCAACAGCCGGACACACAACTGGACAGCAGTATAGTGAGCTGTTCTTTGTTCTATTCTGGCAGAACGCCTGTATGTGCCAGATTTTTTTAAAAATCATCGAACCAAAAGAGTGTATTATGGTAGTTATAGAAACATCATCTGTGTGGCACTAATGGCAGGAACCAGACAGGCAGGAGTAGAACAGAAGATCAAAAGACGTCGCCGACGATGGATAAGACACACTGAGGAACATGTTGTTAGCATTACAAGGCATTCCCATGCAAGAGAGATAAAGGGTGACTGACAAATACAATGAAGAAGAGAACTGGAGATATAACATGAAAGAGGTCAGGAACACACGGAAAAACCTTGAGTGAATGTCACAGGACCAGAAAAATAGACTTGAATTAGTTGAAGATTGCCTATACTTTGTTGGGAGCTGTAGGGCCAGGGACACAAATGAATAGATGCTTTCTTTTATAACTGGGTGCTTGCGTACAATATTTTTATTCAACGGTAGGACGAGATGACTAATGTGGAACTGATGACTAGAAAAGATTACTGATGTAGAAATGATGACTAGAACAGACGACTAATGTGGAAATGATGACTAGAAAAGATGACTAATGTGGAAATGATGACTAGAAAAGATGACTAATGTGGAAATGATGAATAGAAGAGATGACTAATGTAGAAATGATGACTAGAACAGACGACTGATGTGAAAATGATGACTAGAAAAGATGACTAATGTGGAACTGATGACTAGAAAAGATTACTGATGTAGAAATGATGACTAGAACAGACGACTAATGTGGAAATGATGACTAGAAAAGATGACTAATGTGGAAATGATGAATAGAAGAGATGACTAATGTAGAAATAATGACTAGAACGGACGACTAATGTGGAAATGATGACTAGAAAAGATGACTAATGTGGAACTGATGACTAGAAGAGATGACTAAAGTGGAAATGATGACTAGAACAAGACATGTGTCAGTGAAAAAAGAGATCAGATTAGTATCCCATGGTCTTAGATGAACACTGAGTGAAAGAAAATATTTCTTCTTAGAAATAACTCAATTTCTCTTGGGCATAAAGTTTAACTTTCTCAGACAGTACTATACCTTGTATCAGCTATTTACACAGTGTAATTGTCTTCCACTTAAACAATTGTTAATCTTTGTTAAGGGATGGAGAAATTGCCCGAATTCTTTTGTTGTCTAGGGTCTATTTGTGTTATTGAAGAAGTGAGAATTCATTCATCTTGCTTTGGTTTATATTGTTGAATATTCTGGCAACCAACCGTCTTGTATACACCTTTCCATATCAACATCTCAAGTACTGCATAACGTTAATAACGGTGCAAATTAACCTTGAGAGAGTGAATAAACTACTGGGCTTGGACGATTTGGCAACAGTTTAATAACGAGTAAGTACACACCAACAAGGTCACACTTACGAACATGGCATGTATGCTCCCTCTCTGTGTCACAGTCTTGCTTAAATCTGATTCGACTTTCTAAACATGTCACTCGACTTCTCCATTCCACATATCTTGATAATCTCATTTATTAATTACTATTTCCAGCGGGGTATTTGGCGTCCCGTCATCAATAAAGTTCATTATAATTTTTCCATCAACATTGGGGGAATTTACGCGTCCCAGTATCTCAAGTAGCCACAAATCAAATCCACATCAATCCATAAGCTTCGGGGTATGTCACTTCCCGGTATAACAATTCTACTAATTTTATTCCTATATCTTCGGGGAATGATACCTCCCGGAATAACAACTGTTCAATTATATTTGTTCATATAATTTTAGTTTAACATCCTTCTTTGTCTTGGGAGTTATAGTCCCGTATCGAATTTAATTATAATCCTGGCATTTTCTCATGCCTTTCATTTAAGCATATAGTTTACCCTTTTATCCTCAGAAATATTTATTGAATACACAATCCCATATACTGGCTGATACACAAGCCATTTTAGGCACACCTCTTGACGCTATGACGTCACATACCAATCTGCCTACATCATACCTAGATACTCATCTCACAGCGACCGCTTTCATGTATTTCTTGCGTTCAGTTGAGGTACGACATGGTGTGACAAAACCCTGGCACTAATAATAAGTTGCCCTGATAAAAATCGCACCATGAAGCAGCCTCAACATTACCCCTCACGCTCCCGAGCGTTTACTTCAGGAAACGCGCAAGATCCTACAGGGTATAACCTTAAGCAATCTTACGTACTGATACACCTTACAGACAAGCAATCTAATGAGAAGTATCAGGCATTGAGATATATAAAATTGTGAAAAAGAGTAGTCATCATGAATAATCTCATCAACAAAATAGCAACAAAATTTGAGTACATATATCCGGACGAAATATCAAGTCCAGAAGACACAATATGATGTCCAAACAAACTGGAACCATAAACCTGGATGCAAAGATCTATGTGAAATATATCAGTCCTGGTGAGTTGCAAATCGCGACAATAAGTCAGCTAACCAATTGTCCTTACCGCGTATATGCTTGATTTCAAAAGAAAACTGTTGCAGTAGCAGAAACCATCTGTAGATTCTTGAGTTCTTAAACGCTTTCGGTTTCATTGACGTCAAAGGATGATGATCGACTTCAACGTAAAATTTTCGTCCGAGCAAGTAGCGAGAAAATTTTGATATAGTCCAGACAAGAGCAAGGAGCTCTCTTTCTCTCGCCGAATATTTCTTTTCTGCTGTAGACAACTTCCGGCTCACAAAGAAGCAAGGATGGAGTACGTCGTTGACAAGTTGCATCAAACTGCCACCGATTCCCATCTGAGAAGCGTCTGTGCGAATATAGAATGGTTCATGGATATCTGGCAGAATCAAAATAGGTTGATTCGAGAATAGTATTTTAATCTTATCCAATGCCAACTGACAATTATTTGACCACATTACTTTAAGAGGAGCGCCTTTGCGCGTCAACTCCGAAAAAGGACCAGAGATAGACGAAAAGTCTGGAATAAATTTATGATAATAGTTAATGAGCCCTAACAGACTACGGACCTCTTTCTTATTTTTCGGTATCTGAATGTTCAGGATTTTATTCACCAGACTATCCGAAGGATAAAGCCGATGATTACCGATTTTATGACCCAGGAACGATATTTCCTGAAAACCTATCTGTACTTTCGAAGGTCTAACTGTCAAATGATGCTTTCTAAGCTGTTCTAGCAAAGAAATGAAACCTACAATATGTTCTTCCCATGTGTTATGGAATAAACAAATGTCATCTATATATGTGATGATATCGGGTCTATCGCCAACTAAACGGCGCATCATGCGAACACATGTCGCAGGTGCATTCACCAACCCGAAACACATATAATTCCATTCCAATAAACCTCTTGGTGTGGAAAATGCTGTCAAATGTCTAGAATTGTCGGACAACGGAATTTGCCAGTATCCTTTTGCCAAATCTAGTTTAGTAAAGAATGTAGCGTTAGCCAGCTGTGGAAGAAGATCTTCCAAAATTGGAATTGGCTCAGCATCTGTGACTGTAACTTGATTTAGTTTCCGAAAATCAATACAGATGCGTAAAGATCCATTTGGTTTCTTCACCAATACCATTGGTGAAGAATACGAAGATGAAGAGTGTGAAATGATACCCATTTTAAGCATATTTGAGATTTCTTTATCTACCCTATCTCTGTAGTGAAGAGGAATAGGATATGGTCTGATTTTAATCGGAGTAGAATCAGTGATCACAATCGCGTGAGATATTAAGTTAGTATGACCTGGATGTTCTGAAAATACGTCAGAGAAAGAACGTAAAACATCACGGATCTGAATTTGTTCAGAATGCGAAAGTGATGAAGAAATAGAAACATCCTGCCACGTTTCATGAGCAGAAATAGAAGGTAAAGTAAATTCCAACGGAATATCAGATGTAGCATCCTCAGACTGAACAACAGCACATGAGGATCGATGAACCTCATCCAAGACATCTACCAATTCAGATGGTCTTGGCGTGTATAATTTCATCATATTTAGATGATACGTTTTAATTTTCCCTTTAATTTCAATTGAGTAAACAACATCTGGGATCTTTTTCACCACTTTGTATGGCCCCTGCCATGAAATTAACAACTTATTTTCCTTAATAGGTAAGAGCAGTAAGACTTCATCCCCTGGGATAAATGATCTTAGGGTACGAGATTGGTTATGTAGCAACCTCGATCTTTGAGTTGCCGTTTGAATACTCTGTGATGCGATCTGACATGCATCCACTAACCTTTGTCGTAAATCAATCACGAACTCGTAACTACTGCGAGTTGCGTCATCCTGAGAAGTATCAAGGATTAAATCCTTCAATAGATACAACGGACCTCTCGGATTCGCGCCATACACGAGTTCAAAGGGAGATAACCCAGTACTCTCCTGAGGGATCTCTCTGTATGCAAAGAGAATCGATGGGAGAATCTTATCCCAATCCCGAGGGTGTGCATCAATAACCTTCCCAAGCATCAACTTAAGAGAGCCGTTAAATCTTTCACAAACCCCATTTGCACTTGGTCTATAAGGACTTGTGAATGAATGTTTTATGCAATATAAGCTTTCTATCGCGCTCATAAGTTCCGACTTAAACTGTGTCCCTCTATCCGACAGTATTTCCTCAGGAAAACCTATCCTTGTAAAAATCAAGTTCAAAGCTTCCGCAACTGATATGGTATTAATGTTTTTTAACGGTATGGCCTCAGGCCATCTAGTGCACAAATCGATGCACGTTAATATGTACTGAAAACCTCGATCCGACATTACAGACAATGGACCGATGATATCTATAGCTAGTTTCTTAAATGCGCGCACAGGCCAATCTGTGACTTGCAAGGGTGCTGTCTGGTTCTTACCCCTGCGTGCGACTTTTTGACAAATATGACAAGATCTACAGTATCTTTTTACATCTGTGTTGATACCAGGCCAATAAAAATTTGTAGTAATTCGAAACAAAGTCCGATTACGACCTAAGTGTCCTGCCATAGGTACATCATGACCTGTATTTAAAACTAAAGGTCTAAAACTTTTTGGTACCACAGTCTGTTTCTTTACATGATCATCTCCCTTTTAAAAACATCTGATCAAAACCTTGTTGCGAAACTCAAACCAATATGATGAGCGTTTAGTAATTTTAATTTGTTTTGTTTCAGCTAAAGTGAATAATTTCTTTAAAGAATCATCCTCATTTTGTTTTTGTGTAAAGATAGTCGGAGAAATGTTTTGAGCATTTCTCAGTGGCGTCTCCTCCATGACAGATGGAGATGCATCTGTCAAAATGCTCGCTTCATGCTGAGCTCTTGTAGTGACCGCATTCGCCATTAATGGGTGCTTGCTGACGCACTCTGCAATTTCCTCAGGTGAACAGTCTTTTACACCTGGAATGTTACCTAGGATCACGTCACTTACAGGATTCTCCAAGCCACACACGAGTACAGCACCTGAATAAAAAGGTGTGTCGATCTCCGCCTTTGCCATGGGAAATCATTCAATGTTACCTCCAAAAGTAACCCATTTCAGTGACTTTCCTGTAAATGATGATTTATCTAGCAACGATTTTCGTATCCCGACAATCGTACATCCCGTGTCACGAAGAATGGTGGCGGGTCTGTCACCTATAAAACCTTTGTGAAATGTAAGGCGAACAATAAAATCGCAGACAGACATCGCTGGTAAAATATGGCCACACAAAAGTCTAGTTTTAGCACCTGGCTCATAAAGTGTATTACACTCAGTGCAATTGTTATCTTTGCTTAAGTGTACAATGCATGCATTAGCCTGTTCAACATGGCTATCGTGACCACAGAGTGGGGTACAGACGTTAGCATGGTCTGCTTTCCATTTTGCCAGTTTACAATCATTTTTGTGATCAGGTTTGTGATTGCATTGTTTACCGTGCTTATTGTTTACTTCACTTAAATGACACCTACCATTTCCATTGGAGCGTTCAACTGAATTTCTTCTATAGTCTCTGTGATGTCTATCATCACTGCTATTACCGTAGTGTTGTCCACGACCTCGGTTAGAGTAATTAGAATATCTATACCCACCGAAGTGAGATGATGACTGACGACGAGGAAAATTGTACCGTCCTCGAAAGGAAGATCGATAATCACTCCTATATCTGCCCTCTGCACTCCTTGGGCGAGAACGGTGGTCACCTACTCCTCCGTCGTGGTACGAAACACATACAGGTAATGCATTATCAAAGGAAACCTTACGCATTTCCTTGTTTGGATGTGCAGACATGTAGTTTCTCCCCAATTCTTGACATTCATTGATAGATTTTGGCTTTCTCTCCTGCAAAAAACTAACAAAATCTGCGCCACAGGTAGATAAAACTTTATCCCTGAGCATTAGGTCAAATAATTCATCAAAAGATTTATTGATACCAGATAAATCTATCCAGCGACCCAAGTACAATTTAATAGAAGAGATGAACTCTCCAAAATCAGCATTCTTGGACGGAACTGCAGAGTGAAATCTGGATCGAAAACCCTCCTCCGTGAGCTGAAATTTTGCCATCAATGTATTGGCAACAATATCAAAATCTGATCTACTTATTTCATCAATTGACATGAAACAACGCATTGCTTCCCCTGTGAGGTAGTCTGAAAAGATAATAGGCCACCTATCTTTTGGGATCTTCAAATCCATAGCCCTCATTTTAAACCTCATAATAAACGAGTCCATGCAGTCACGTTTATCATCAAAATTTGGTAATTTAATTTTTGGATATTTAAAATTATTGCCATGAGAACCTTGTGGATTAGCACCAGTATGTTGGGCATTAATCCTTGCAATCTCAATCTCTTTTTCTTTATCAGCCTGTAATTTCAATGACTGAAGTTCTATAGCATTTCTGTGGGCTTGATCCAACTGAAGAAGTTCCATCCTACGTAGTTCCATTTTCTCCCGTTCTAGTTCCCTGGATGCTTCTTGTTCTCTTCGAGTGGCTTCTTGTTCTTTATCTTTTTGAACCATTTTTGCCCTTTCCAACTCTCTAGCTGCTTCTAGTTGAACTAATTTCTTCTCTTCGAGTTCCATTTCCTGTTTCTTAGCCGTTTCTAGTTGAACTAATTTCTTCTCTTCAAGTTCCTTTAATTCTTTCGCTTGATCAAGCTCCTGCTTCTTTAACTCTCTTTGTTCCTTCCGTTCCATACGTTCCACATAGTCATGATAGTTTTTCTCAGCATAAGCCTCTAGCTCAACTCCAGATTTGCCCAAACTCAAACCCATTTCACTAAATTCTGATAATGACGACATCTTGTGTTCTAATTCGAATCACCAAGTGTCAAAACTCCTCTTAATCTCAATTAATTAATTACAATAAATTATGATGTTGACTGAATTTATACCTTATGAAGGAATGAACATACCAAGAATGAGAAACGAGCACAGTTAAAAAGAATAGTACAAGTCAATGATGATAATAATAAAGTGACATGTCGAATTACAGCACGTTACTCGACAAATATAACGGGAATAAAAGAAAGAAATGCATGTTGGCAAGCAACAACAACTTAGAATAATTACTTGTAAAATAAACAAGACAGAAAGAACGCACAATAACAGCAAGTCGTCAAATTTCACACTGAGACAAGAGTGATAGAAAAACAGCTGTACAAACAATGACCCAATATGTAAATTAGTGAATGAAAAAAATATATAACGTAGACTGGACGGAACAATCTATACAAATACTGATGTCTGTTATGCAGTCAAAGACTAAAATTCCACTGTTATTTTCTTTGACTGGACAACCAACAATCACCTAATAGGACATCGTCATTTGCAAAATTTCCGAAGAAAATCTACAAATAGCGAGCATTTACTTTATACAAATAAACATGCAGATGAATAAAACATGGAGGACTAGCTTAGATGTTGACTGGCAAAGTCTCTGAAATGGTCAAATAATGTCACGCATTAGACAATTCAAAACTCTACTTATCTTTCTTGTTGAACTCAGAACCTCTCCCGATAAGGAATCGGTGTGTTTGTGCCACACTTCGACTTCAGGAATACATAAATGGACGAAAACCTCGCCTGATTCTAGATTGAACAGATTAAACGTTAGCCGGCTTTGATGACGTCATCGAGTAAAATTTGCCAGATTGTCCTTTATCGTTCAACATCGAAAATTGCGTGATTTGCCAGTATTGAAATATTGAATGTAAAGAATCCTAGTCCAAACCGAATCAAATTGATGTTGAAGTGTTGACTCGTGACAGTCCTCAAGGTCAGGTCAACGATCTTTGATGCCTCTACAAGGAGCAGCCGTTACATGTCATCCTCCATCGTAAAATTACAGTTAATGTAAAGTCTTTTTTTTTGACGACTTATGATCGTAGTTTTTAAAATGTCCAAAGTCCTGTGTACAGGTTCCGTGCAGTAGTTCAGCCTCAGTTGATTTCAGATTCGTAAGAAGAAAAATTCGTTTCTTGATGTCCCAAGTAGACCAACCTGCCAGTTATTGGACGGGCTTCCATTTATTTCAGTTATCGGACGACAGCCCCCAGTTATTTCTCCTCTGTTAAGGGATGGAGAAATTGCCCGAATTCTTTTGTTGTCTAGGGTCTATTTGTGTTATTGAAGAAGTGAGAATTCATTCATCTTGCTTTGGTTTATATTGTTGAATATTCTGGCAACCACCCGTCTTGTATACACCTTTCCATATCAACATCTCAAGTACTGCATAAAGTTAATAACGGTGTAAATTAACCTTGAGAGAGTGAATAAACTACTGGGCTTGGACGATTTGGCAACAGTTTAATAACGAGTAAGTACACACCAACAAGGTCACAAATACGAACATGGCATGTATGCTCCCTCTCTGTGTTACAGTCTTGGTTAAATCTGATTCGACTTTCTAAACATGTCACTCGACTTCTCCATTCCACATATCTTGATAATCTCATTTATTAATCACTATTTCCAGCGGTGTATTTGGCGTCCCGTCATCAATAAAGTTCATTATAATTTTTCCATCAACATTGGGGGAATTTACGCGTCCCAGTATCTCAAGTAGCCACAAATCAAATCCATATCAATCCATAAGCTTCGGGGTATGTCGCTTCCCGGTATAACAATTCTACTAATTGTATTCCTATATCTTCGGGGAATGATACCTCCCGGAATAACAACTGTTCAATTATATTTGTTCATATAATTTTAGTTTAACATCCTTCTTTGTCTTGGGAGTTATAGTCCCGTATCGAATTTAATTATAATCCTGGCATTTTCTCATGCCTTTCATTTAAGCATATAGTTTACCCTTTTATGCTCAGAAATATTTATTGAATACACAATCCCATATACTGGCTGATACACAAGCCATTTTAGGCACACCTCTTGACGCTATGACGTCACATACCAATCTGCCTACATCATACCTCGATACTCATCTCACAGCGACCGCTTTCATGTATTTCTTGCGTTCAGTTGAGGTACGACATGGTGTGACAAAACCCTGGCACTAATAATAAGTTGCCGTGATAAAAATCGCACCATGAAGCAGCCTCAACAATCTTCCATTACATTATTGTTTGTCCATCGTATCTTATATACAAGGACATCATCATCGTACCCAGGTCAATAACCTAAGCGAGACTACTCTTCTATTCCTAGTTTTACTCCGCTTCATCATCACCATTATTGTCCTTCGTGCTCCTGACAGAGTATGGAGCTACAACTACAACTGCAACTACAACTACAACTATAACTACAACTGTTCCCCGTGTAGGAATCCTGCACCAAGTACATCCTCTTGCAGCGGTGATTCTGTAGAAATTAGTTTGATGTAATGAGATTGCAAGTCTCATGCGCAACCACATTTTAATCTCTTTGTACCACATGTCTGAGGTGCACAACCGTCAATTACTGTCTTTGTACCAGAGGTCTGAGGTGCACTAATCCTATTCTTTCTTCAGAGACCCGCGGGAACCAGACTGGTCTAGTTACAGTTATGGATCGTATAAAAAATACAGACTGGTCTAGTTAAAGTTATGGATCGTATAAAAAATACAGACTGGTCTAGTTACAGTTATGGATCGTATAAAAAATACAGACTGGTCTAGTTACAGTTATGGATCGTATAAAAAATACAGACTGGTCTAGTTACAGTTATGGATCGTATAAAAAATACAGACTGGTCTAGTTACAGTTATGGATCGTATAAAAAATACAGACTGGTCTAGTTACAGTTATGGATCGTATAAAAAATACAGACTGGTCTAGTTACAGTTATGGATCGTATAAAAAATACAGACTGGTCTAGTTACAGTTATGGATCGTATAAAAAAATACAGACTGGTCTAGTTACAGTTATGGATCGTATAAAAAATACAGACTGGTCTAGTTACAGTTATGGATCGTATAAAAAATACAGACTTGACAGGTTTTCGCAATCCATTCAGTTCTGTGGTGGTGTCTCCTTGAATACTTTATTGACGTCTATAAATTGTCATAACTTAAAACAATTTTCTAAAGTAATCATTGACTCCTTTGTTAAACCATTACGATTACCATAATATCTTCCTCTGGGATCCTTAGCCCACGACTGACAAAGTGTAACCGTGTGTCTGTTGTATGAACTGGTTACGACACCAATTAGTAGCATATGACAGGAGTGGTCTGTTCTAATTATTACTCAAGTCACAAAATCTCTTTTTGTGTATCTTCCAAGTGGGTTAAGAGTGTACTTGTGTACTGGCCATCTCCGCCAGAGGTGTAGATTCTTGGATGAACATATTTTCCCTCTTTTCTTTAACCCACGACTCGTTCGGTTCCTTCTTTGCTGTTTCTACTGACATTCGCATAGTGGTAGTTTGTTTTTATTATTCTTATTTGCTGGCCACATACATCAACTCTCACAGACGGACTCAAACATCTGCTGTATCCATCAAAACATTTATTTACATAAATATGTATATATATATATATATATATATATATATATAAAAATATACATATATATATATATATATATATATATATATATATATATATATATATATATATATATATATATATATATATATATATCTTTATCAGCAAGACAAATAATTCATCCCAGAGCTTGCATACGTTTATCTCATGTTGGCGTCTTATATAAAAGCTCTATATCTCATGTATATGCATCGTCCTCCTGTATCTTGTTTAGTTCAATCAACTTTACCCCTGTTCACTTAAATACCTCTATACTCCATCTCCTCACTCCCATCTCATTATATTCCTGCCTTTATTTCTTTCTAACCTCTGCAGGGCTCTGTTAGTATCGCTGAAAGATTAGCTTAAACTATATACAAGTACCATGTCATCTAAGCATATACCTACGTGCGAGGGCGTATGAACAGTTCTTACAAAAGTCGACTCTTCAAATCATTTACTTGTCGTAACTATTTTCTGAAGACAGCTCATTAGTTTACTTGTCGTAACTATTCTCTGAAGACAGCTCATTAGTTTACTTGTCGCAACTATTCTCCGAAGACAGCTCATTAGTTTACTTGTCGTAACTATTCTCTGAAGACAGCTCATTAGTTTACTTGTCGTAACTATTCTCCGAAGACAGCTCATTAGTTTACTTGTCGTGAACTCACCATGACAAAGGTGGTTATCCTTCACCTCTAACTTTACTCTTTTGTTGCTCAGTCCACAAAGTTCTCAACATATATCTTTGACATGTCGACTTGGAACATCTGCGTTACTTCTCCTGTAAATCTCTTACTTGTATGCATAATAAGTTCAAAATCATACTTACAATCAAATCGCTGAATATCTCCTGAAATGCACTCACTGCTCTCATATTCTACACAAGGCTTCTTCATTATCTTATACAGTTACTGTCTAGCGCTAACACATCCTCTGAACAATTTCTGGACTTATGTTCCTTATCCTATAACCTCTATATCTTGCTAGACTTATTCTTATATCTTGCTAGACTTATTCTACTTCTGTCAAACCACAGAATCCGTTCGTCTGCAGGCAACCGCCCAGAACAAAAACACTTCTTGTTTCTTCAAACTCAGAAACCGGACTCTCCTTAATAACCTCTGGTCATTGTTCTCAGGTACGATTCCCTCGCTACTTCTGATTCGTCGCCCTCGCTTGTTTTTCACTACTTTCATTGGTTAAGCCTTTGATTTACAACTCACGAGAGAAAAAAAATACTCACGTTTTGTTAACGCGAGCAAAGTTACTGAACATTCGTCTTATTTTATTCATACTTAACTTTCTTCCCCGTAAACTGTCTTAAGCATTCATCTAATCTTGACAAATAGCATGAGTAATGCTTGGGCAAACCCCACGGTGAGATAATTTAGGCGTTCCTATAACCTTGCCTATAGCATGAATAATGCTTGGGCAAACCCCACGGTGACAAAAGCAATCAGGGGCCATCACGCCTAGGAGTGTCTTGTAAGGCAGCAACAAACTGTTCCCATTTTGCTCGGTTGGTGGCGATCCTTCTTGCTGTGCCCCAACTCCGGTTCATGCTTTGCATCTCAGCCTCCACAGTTCTCCACCAGGTTGTCTTTGGTCTGCCTCTCTTTCGCTGTCCTTCTTGGGTCCATAGCATAGTAGTTCTGGTGATGGTGTCAGGGTCCCTTCTGAGGTCATGACCAAACCAGTTCCAACGTCTGTCTGCAATGATGGTGTGCATGCCCTTCTCACTGCATCCTGTAAGCCATTCCTGGTTGGAGATGGTATTCTGCCAATAAATTCGAAGAATTGTCCTTAGGCAGGTTGGGTGCACAGAATTTAATTTGGACATGTCCTATTCTGTTACCCTCCAGCACTCAGCGCCATACAACGGTACAGAAAGTACACAACTCTTGTATAATCTTAATTTGGTGTTTGTGTTGTACTGAGAAGATTTCCAAATGTTGTTTAGATTTGCGAAGGCTGTTCTGGCTTTGTTCATTCTGTTATTGATGTCTTTGTTTGTTCCGCCGTCTGGTGTTACTATGCTTCCCATACATGTATTTGTATTTGTTTGTTCCAGTTTTTAATTCCATATTTTTATGTGCTCAGCGTTTATTACATTGAGTATCACGACCTCTGTCTTCTTCAGGTTGATGTTCAGTCCAACTTGTTGGCTATATTTATTCAATTTTTTTTCTTGGATGTGCTGATGTGAATGTGAGAGTAGTAGACTATAACTCGATAATATTCACTTTCCTGAAGTACTTTTCCTCTCATCTTTAGGACCATAACATTATTTTTTGTCTATAATATGTGAAATGTATTAATATACCCCCCAGTTTGTATTTGTATTTGAGCCTGTTAATATAAGTCAGGTCATGGTAGTCCCTTAGCAGATACTGTCGTAGGGAAGTGACGTGTTTGAGACTTCACTGTTTCTAGGTCCAGCGTCAAGAGGTAGTGTGACCAGTTCCCCTCCTCGCTGCCTTTTCCTTCCATAATTCAAGAGCAAAGTCAGGTACCCACTAACAACTGGGTAGACTGGAGTGTGTCGATACCGCGACCTGAACCCGGCACCTTCGCCGCGAGAGACCATCGCTTTAACCACTCTGCCACTCGGACATTATAAGTTTTGGATCTTCCTTGCACACGGACGACTCAATATGTACTCCGATCTGCTCCTTTAGATCACACACAGGGAGGATCTCAGCACAGTGTACTAGTTCCATAGCACCGGCTAGGATCCCAATTTGTGTATACAGGAACCACACATTCTATAAATATTTTAGTGGTGGGTAGGTTTCCTAATTTTTAAATTTTGCCAGGGCAGCGGACGTATGGCGTACTCTTTACTATTTCAAACTACCGAGGGATTTTTAACGTGGTCAAGTTGCACACGGAACCTTTTATATTTTCGTCCTTATCTGAGAACGCTAGGTATCCGATCTCACTACCCTGGAGATCAGGGGAGAGTATACCGTCATTAAGAACTATTGGTTCTGAACAAAAGTTGAATCAATTATATCCCCTGTATGAACCTTGTACTTTTAGAATTAGAGGCGTACACCATACCTGCACGCCATACCTGTACGCCCTACCTATACGCCATACCTGTACGCTATACCTGTACGCCATACCTGTACGACATACCTGTACGCCATACCTGCACGCCATACCTGTACGCCACTCACATCCCAAACCGTATTAGAGTTGCTATACGTGTTATTGATGTGTTTGTTATTGATGTGTTTGTTATTGATGTGTTTGTTATTGATGTGTTTGTTATTGATGTGTTTGTTATTGATGTGTTTGTTATTGATGTGTTTGTTATTGATGTGTTTGTTATTGATGTGTTTGTTATTGATGTGTTTGTTATTGATGTGTTTGTTATTGATGTGTTTGTTATTGATGTGTATGTTATTGTTTGTGCATTGTTTGTGATGTGTTTTTGTTATTGATGTGTTTGTTGAATGTTTGATGTGTTTGTTATTGAATGTTTGTTGTGTATTGATGAATGTTTGTTTGAATGTTTGTGTATGAATGTTTTTGAATGAATGTTTGTGCATGAATGTCTGTGCATGAATGTTTGTTATTGATGTGTTTGTTATTGATGTGTTTGTTATTGATGTGTTTGTTATTGATGTGTTTGTTATTGATGTGTTTGTTATTGATGTGTTTGTTATTGATGTGTTTGTTATTGATGTGTTTGTTATTGATGTGTGTTATTGATGTGTTTGTTATTGATGTGTTTGTTATTGATGTGTTTGTTATTGATGTGTTTGTTATGTTTGTGCATGAATGTTTGTGCATGAATGTTTTTGAATGAATGTTTGTGCATGAATGTTTGTGCATGAATGTTTGTGCATGAATGTTTGTGCATGAATGTTTGTGCATGAATGTTTGTGCATGAATGTTTGTGCATGAATGTTTTTGAATGAATGTTTTTGAATGAATGTTTGTGCATGAATGTTTGTGCATGAATGTTTGTGTATGAATGTTTGTGTATGAATGTTTGTGTATGAATGTTTGTGCATGAATGTTTGTGTATGAATGTTTGTGTATGAATGTTTGTGTATGAATGTTTGTGCATGAATGTTTGTGCATGAATGTTTGTGCATGAATGTTTGTGTATGAATGTTTGTGCATGAATGTTTGTGTATGAATGTTTGTGTATGAATGTTTGTGTATGAATGTTTGTGCATGAATGTTTGTGTATGAATGTTTGTGTATGAATGTTTGTGTTTGTTACGCACAAATAATTACTTTTTTCAAAGCCTTTGTATGATCATTTTTCGTATGTATGATCATTTTTTGACTGAAGTGTGTATTATGTTTTTTACAGTCAAAGGGACATAATCCGAGTTATCGAGACTACAATTTTTTAGGAGTTTGCCTTCTCTTGTATAGAGACACGTTCGGTCTATAATTTCTTGAACGAAGCGTGACCATATCTCCTTATTTGGTAGTATCAGTCAACTGTTGTAGATGCCTGAAACCTTTCTTAACGCTTCTGTTCATGACCATAAAAGGCGCGACTGTGTAAGACTTTTATCTCGAATGTTCTTAGAATCGTCTTATTGTGAACGGCGACTCAGAGATTGTCGCTCTGCGCATGTCTCGACTTGGTTTTCGTTTGTTGTTCCGCCCAGCTCGGGCAGTTTAGAAATGGTCTGAGTAGCGAGCAGACGCGACCTGCGTCTTGTGATTTTCTGAGGGAAATACATTGTCTTTGTGAGTTAGTTAGCTAACTAGACTATTTCCCAGTATTATTCAAGCCTGCCTGGAGGCATATGTTCATGGTTGATTTTCCGAAATAAGGTAATTCCTCTTGTATCGAACTTTATGCTATCATCTAGAGGTTCGTCATTTTGTCGCCTTTTTGCTCGCCTGTGTGATTCAAAATGGAGAGGTACTTTGACTAGGATTAAGTCACCGGTATCTTTATACCTGAACTAGTTATATATATATGGGTCGCTCTAGACCAACAAGACTATTGTCTGTGTTCCAGGATTCGTTATATCAGAGATCACGTCCAAGTCAGATGGTTAGACTTAGGAAGGTTATAAAGGTCGAGCTGACCTGTAATCCATGTATGCTATTCACGTGCAGACAGTAAACGGACTTATTGTATACATCTGATCTGCTAGCATCAGGAAGGGAATAATTATTATTGTCTATGAACATTGAAGATCTGCAGCTGACACTGTTGCAGAAGTTTATATGTATTATTTATAAAGCTTCACGAACCAGAACTTTATGATATCTGTTTACCATACAACTATGGAGTATTGAATCCTACATGACTATCAGTTAATATGATTTTGAATGCTGCATTCGTTATACTGTGCTGATGATGACATAAATATCATGACTGTTTTGTGGCGTGCAATAAATGGTATAAAACTAAAGCGAAGTTACCATTTCTATGACTCTACACGTCATGTTGCCTGTGGTGTACCCTGTGAACTGTTCTACTGCAACACACACAGCAACATTCTAAATCAGAGAAGACACCTACATCTTGCACTTTAATACCAGGTGTCGATAGGGGTGGCAAGTTATCATTTCAGCTCAAATCCACCCTTATCATTTTTGGTGGCCAAACCTGGCATTTTGGCGCACCATTATCATTTTTGGTGGCCATATGTTGGTTTACTCTGATACCAGCTATCAAGGGGGTCAACAAACCCAGACATCATCAGCAGACTACAAGACAACGTTGCAGTTTCTATTCATCACCTTTTGATGAATTTTTTTGAAAGACGCGGCATTACTGACAGTTGTTGATATTTTGAAACTACCCGGCGCTGCTCGGCAGTATTGAAGTTTGTCTACAACTAGAAGGACAAGTACCGAGCGAATGGATTTCCTGATCTGTTAAGAAGAAGGACAAGTGCCGTAACAACTGTTCCGGTCTCAGAGGTACTGTTGCAGATTCAGAAGGTCAAGTGCTCAAGTCAATTTGTAGAATTCAGAAGGTCAAGTTCAGAAGCTGTTTCCTGTCAGAAGCTCATTTCCTTCGTCATGGCAGTTTACGAGAGCAGATATGGATCAACGTTGGATCATTGTCCTAAGAATGCTGATCACATCCTGTTCTGAACTGTGCTGACGTTGTGGATACATAGAAGTTAAGTGGCCTGTTTTGTTTGTGAACTGTGCCCTTATGTTCTAGCTGAGCCTTCTAAATTCTTTCACACTTTTTGCTGTTTGTTACATGTTATATGTTATTTGTATTTGTATATTTATATGTTTATATTCAGCGGGTTTTCTCGGTTGGGCGGTGTCTTTCAGTAGAAGATACCACGTCACAGAGGTTCTACTGTTAGCGTTTTCGTTAGGGACTGTGCGAATTTCCTACTGTGAAATTTGCTAGCGACAATCGTTGCTATATCTGTTTAGTTGTGACGAGTTGTGCTTTATTTTTGTTTCTTGTATATTTTTTTTTTTTTTCTTTTTTCTTTTCTCTCTTTCTTTCTGTTTTTTAGTTTCGATTTCGATTGTTTGTATTTGTAGGTCTCCCCTATCTATTATTCAGTTCTTTACGTATATTTTTGTGTATACACTGTAGCGTCATTTGTTTGTCATATCTTCGCATTTTGTCATCACATTTCTTTTTAGTTTCGCTGTTTATTTATTTGACTTATGCGAATGTTTTCATATTGTTTGATCTTTGTTGTTGTTTACATTGACTTTGATCTTTGTTATTGTTTACATTGACTCTGATCTTTGTTTTTGTTTACATTGACTTTGATCTTTGTTGTTGTTTACATTTGACTTTGATCTTTGTTATTGTTTACATTGTTGGTGACCTTTGTTATTGTTTACATTGTCTTGTTATTGTTTGCATAGTTCTTGCATAGTTAGCTTTCACTATTGTTACATATATGCTCATGCACTATTGGTCTATAGTGCACTTATCATAACTAACTGGTGGTTTTTTGCTTATGCACTATTGTAGTGCAGTTATGATAAATAACTGATGGTTATGCACTGATTTGTGTAGTGCACTGATAATTAAGAGGTGACTTGTGATATTATTATACATTTGATAATACAAGTTGGTGTCAAGTCTTGTTTCCCACAGAGATTGGGGTAAACATAGTGATTACACAAGCACTTTATTAAGTCTTGTTGCTATTAAGATTGAAATAAGATAATTAATTATTTCAGGTTCTGTACTCACATTTTAGACATCATGTCTACATTTGAGTACTTTATTGAGCAGGGTAAAGCCCTTGGGAAGACAGGTGATAAATTAGAAGAATTTGCGACTGTTCAATATGCCAAGGCATTGAAGTCGGAAGAAAAGAAAATGAAAGAACAAACTGAACAAAAGAGAATAGATGCTGAAAATTTAAAACTGCAGATGCAGGTAGATGAGAAAAGATTACAAATGGAAATGGAAAAACAAAAAAAGAGAAGCTGAAAATAAGAGACTTGAAAAAGAAGCTGAAAATAAGAGACTTGAAAAAGAAGCTGAAAATAAGAGACTTGAAATAGAGGCTGAAAATAAAAGATTAGAAAAACAGGCTGAGGCTGAAGAAAGAAAGTTACAGGCTGAGGCTGAAGAAAGAAGGTTACAAAGAGAAGCTGATGAGAGAAAAGCAAAAATGGAGCATGAAGAAAAACTCTTAGCTTTGGAGTTAGAAAAGTTGAAGTTATCTAGTAATGCTAATGATGCTAATAAGGTATCATCTGCTAATAAGTCTAATGCTGTTGATTTCAAGCTTAATTTACCAGCATTCAATGCTTCAATTGATGATATAACATTTTATCTAGATAGATTTGAAAGTGCATGTAAGGTGCATAATATAGATAAAACATTATATGTTTATCATCTGTCCAAGATACTTAGAGGTGATGCTTTGACTTTGTTGGGTATGGTAGATGTGCCTGACAAGAACAACTATGAGGTTGTCAGGGCGGCATTGTTAAAGAAGTACCAACTTAACGAGGACGGATATCGTCTTAAATTTAAAAACATGTTACCAGAAACTGGAGTTGAATTCTCTGAATTCATCTCAGGCATCCGTCTTACTTTTTTACGATGGGTTGAGTTGTCTAAAACAGAGAGTACATTTGAAGCTCTTATGGACTTACTACTTAGAGACAAGGTTATGTCTTCTGTTAATGAAGCTTTTCTTTCTTTTCTTCATGAGCGTAAGCCTAAAAACATAAAAGAAATGGAAGAATACTGTAGCCAGTATGTTACTGCGCATCCTCACATAACCATTAGCAACTCTAAAGTAAAAGAAGGTCTGCCAGTTGCTTCGGCAGCACCTTATGGCCCAAATTTTATGCGTAAATTTCAGGGTAGCCAGCAAAATTTCAATAAAAAGAGTAACCGTAATTATGCCCAGAATCATAGTAATCAATTCCAGGGTGATTCTTCTTCCCAGAACTGGAGACATCCTAATACTACACGTTATTCTACTCCGGTTAACTTTAGAAATTTTCACAAAGGTAATCGGTATAGAGGAAAATATTTTTCTCAGAGACCTCAATACCAGGATAATAGAGGTTCTCAACAGTATAGAGATGGTAATGACAGTTATGGAAACTGGAACTCAAACCAGGATAAAAATTACAGTAGGGACTTTAATGATAATTGCAGAGGCAATAATGGTCGCGGTAGATCGCAACATAAGAGAAAAAAATATCAACAGACAAACTCTGTTCAACAAGAATCTCAGGGAGTAGATAAACAGGTTAATGATAATAAAGACCATAATGCTATCGGATGCTCATCTTTTGATTTTGGTAGAGCAAATAAATGTATCCAATGCAGTACTTTATTTGACCCAAAGACCGTTAGTACTTTAAGCTGTGGTCATCCTTTGCCCGCTCTTCCTGCTAATGTTGCTCATGATGGGAGAGGTTCTCTTATATTACATAAGGGGCTTGTAAATAGTAATCCAGTCTCAGTGTTGTTTGACTCTGGATGTACTACTGTCGGGGTTAGGCAATCTCTTGTAGATCCATCCTGTGCTACAGGAAAGGTCATCAAATGTGTCACATTTGGTGGCACGTTGGAAAAGTATCCTACTGCTATAATACACATTGCTACTCCTTTCTTCACGGGAGAGGTCCACGCGTGTCTACTTCCAAACCCTATTGCGGACCTTATTATTGGTCGTATTCACGGAGTTAGGGAATGTACCCCACAGCAGATTGCTGTTTGGGAAGAGCAAAACATTGAAGCTACCAATGCGGTGGTCACAAGAGCACATGCTCTGGATCCACCTCAAACTTCATTAACTAATAATGATGAAGTAAATGACCAAGATAGTCACTTGACTATTACACGTGACTCATTTATCAAATTGCAAGAAGAAGATCCTTCTTTACAAAAATTCTTCATTCTAGCAAAAAAAGGTGATCCTAATCAAAATACTAATAGAAAATCTTGGATTTCTATGAAGAACGGCGTACTTGTACGTATGGTACAAGACTCGACTACGTCCACTCATTCACAAATTCTTGTGCCCAAGAGCATGAGATTGCAAATATTGCAACATGCTCATGACTCGCAATGTGCTGGACATATGGGTTTTTCCCGTACAAAGTCGAGAGTTCTTGCGGCTTTCTTTTGGCCATTTGTGAGCAAGGACATACGAATGTACTGTCGCTCTTGCAAAGTATGTCAGGAGGTCAAATCTAAAGGACCACGACATGCTGCGCCTATCCAGGCTGCTGACATTCCTATTCGCCCTTTTCAAAAAATGGCAATAGATATTATCGGTCCTTTTAGAATTAAGTCGGCTAGAGGACATCAATTTATCCTTACATGTGTCGATATGTGCACACGTTGGCCAGAGGCAATACCTCTCAAGAGCATCTCAACTGCTGACATCGCAGACGCTCTTTGGCTGATATTTTCTCGCTTGGGTTTTCCCGGAGAAATATTGTCAGACCATGGCACTCAACTTATATCAGACACTATGTCACAGGTAATGTCTATGCTACACATTAAAAGGTCTCTCAGCAGTATCTATCACCCAATGTCTAATGGGTTGGTCGAACGTTTAAATAGGACTCTGAAAACTTTACTTGGTAAGATAACTGAGGATCATCCTCAGGATTGGGACAGGGTCTTACCCGCGGCTCTCTTTGCGTATAGAGAGGTCCCCAATGAACATACGGGGTTTTCCCCTTTTGAACTTGTCTTTGGCGCGCAACCGCGCGGCCCTATGTCTTTACTTCACGATCTAATCACTGCCGATAATATTAGCGATGAAACTCAATCTTCTTATGAGTACGTCATTGCTCTTAGGCAAAAGATCATCGAGGCATGCAAACTAGCAACTTCGTCTTCCGAATTTGCTAAAGAAAAGGCAAGGCAGTTTGCAAATAAGAATAGATGTCTACGACAACTTTGTCCAGGTGACAAAGCTCTCGTTCTACTTCCTTCAAGGGAGAACAGACTTCTAATTGCATGGAAAGGTCCATATGCAATAGTCTCCAAAATTTCTGATGTCGACTATGTTGTCGATATTGATGGAAAGCATAAAACTTTCCACATAAATATGCTCACGGAATTTTATGAAAGACCTGACTATTTGCAGCCTATTTTCCAGGCAACGGACAATTCTCAAGTACCTCATGGTCAGTACTCATCGCTGTCAGTTATACAGGATGAGGAAACTACTTTTTCTGATGTCAATCTTCCTCTTTCTATGGTCCCACTTTATTCTACGGAATCTTGGAAAAACGTGACCGTTTCTCCAAATCTTTCCGCTGAGGAACATCGACAAGTTTCTTCGATGTTGCAAACATTTCAGGATGTTCTTACAGACATCCCGGGACACACACATGTCATTGAACATGACATTGTGCTAACTGATCATAATCCTATCAGAGTCAGACCCTATCCAATACCTATCCATTTCCAGTCTCAAGTCGAAAAAGAATTGGATGAAATGATACGTTTGGAAATCATTGAACCATCCACTTCAGCATACTCTTCGTCTATGGTTATTGTTCGAAAGAAGGATAATAACATTCGCATTTGCGTAGATTATCGCAAATTGAACCAAGTTACGAAGTTCGATGCTGAACCTATGCCTTCATTAGAAGAGCTACTCAATAAACTTTCTAATTCTAGATTCTTTACCAAACTAGATTTGTCTAAAGGTTATTGGCAAGTTCCTCTAACCGAACGTGCCAAACCTTTTACAGCTTTTTCTACACCCAGGGGTTTATTCCAATGGAATTTCATGCCTTTTGGTCTTATGAACGCCCCTGCTACATTCGTACGCATGATGCGGCGAATTCTCGCATATCGTACAGATGTCATAGCATACCTAGATGATATCTGTCTATTCAGTGATTCCTGGGAAGATCACTATTTGGGTTTATACGAATTACTGTCCACTCTTCGCGAGTATAACTTGACTGCAAAACCCTCTAAAGCCTTTATAGGATTTAGTGAGATTTCTTTCCTAGGTCATCGTGTTGGTCGTGGTCTTTTAAAGACAGAGGACCACAATGTTTCAAAAATACTTAACATTTCGGTCCCTAAGACGAAGAAACAAGTAAGGAGTCTATTAGGTTTGATCCAATTCTACGGACGATTCATTCCGAATCTGTCCTCCATTATGGCACCGCTTTCTACTTTATTGAAGAAAGGGTCGCCTAATCTGATCCGCTGGTCTAAAGAATGTCAATCCTCATTGGACCAGGTTAAAGCCCTATTTTCATCTCCACCTATTCTTAGGTTACCT
This sequence comes from Oreohelix idahoensis, assembly GCA_024509875.1. Taxonomy (NCBI): domain Eukaryota; kingdom Metazoa; phylum Mollusca; class Gastropoda; order Stylommatophora; family Oreohelicidae; genus Oreohelix; species Oreohelix idahoensis. The sequence continues at coordinate 180,150 of JAMPIV010021401.1, forward strand.
ACTATTGAGAAGACTTTTGTTCTTCGAAGTGACGCCTCGTCAACTGGGATTGGGGCGGCACTAATGCAGGAGTATTCTGATACTCTGCATCCGGTGATGTATATCTCTAGGAAATTAAATGCTGCAGAAAAGAATTACTCGGTTTTAGACCGTGAGTTATTGGCTATGGTATGGTCTATTCTGAAGTTACAAAGATTTCTTCTAGGCGCACATTTCATTGTGGAAACCGACCAGAAAGCGCTTACTGCTATTCAGAGCAAAAACTTGAAGAGCTCGAGGTCCACTCGTTATGCCATAGCTCTTCAACCATTTCATTTCTCGGTTCGAGCTATCCGTGGTTCGGATAATGTAATGGCAGACATTCTGTCCAGATGCCCACACGATTCCACATGATTCTTCTGTCATATATATATATATTTCCTGATATACAGTCCAATGTTATAATGACATGTTAGTAGATTTTTTTTTTCTCACTTTTTTGAGGGGAATTTATAACATTGTACCATGTAATTATCTAAGAAGGCTTAGTTAGTGATATACGGGCCAAAAGATCACTCGGCCACATTTAAATAATATATTTGCATAATTGTATTAAGAGATTTACCAGTTGTCTTTAAGATTTGTGTTATTGATATTTTCGCAGCACATCATTGAAGATGCGAGATTGTGTCCATTGTGGAACTTTGAGGATATCAAGTCCTGTCCTAGATTGGGAGCGGATGATGTCCACATCTTCTTCTATTGAATGTTTTATGTCAACGAAGATCAACACATGTATTACTTATTAATTACTGTTGCTTTATATAATGTAATAAAATAGTGCGGTATATTAATATATTACACCGCTGTTTGCACAACACATTGTATGATATCATAATAATATATTTAATTTCATATATTGGTATGAGAATAATTTGATTTTCATTATGATGTTGCCATCATTGTGGCGTGTGTTGGTGGCACCTTCCTGGAATATATAAGCGTATACTTAGATAAATTTTTTCTCTAAGGATCTGAGATATGATCTCAGTGTCGCTCCATGCGTTGAGCTAATTTGTTAGGTATATATCCGCGCATCATACGTGCGTTAGGAGCCTAGATTTTTCCGGCTCCAGGATTTAAAAAAAAAAAAAATGTTTCATTTTTTTTTCCCGGGAGGGTGCGGTAATGTTACGCACAAATAATTACTTTTTTCAAAGCCTTTGTATGATCATTTTTTCGTATGTATGATCATTTTTTGACTGAAGTGTGTATTATGTTTTTTACAGTCAAAGGGACATAATCCGAGTTATCGAGACTACAATTTTTTAGGAGTTTGCCTTCTCTTGTATAGAGACACGTTCGGTCTATAATTTCTTGAACGAAGCGTGACCATATCTCCTTATTTGGTAGTATCAGTCAACTGTTGTAGATGCCTGAAACCTTTCTTAACGCTTCTGTTCATGACCATAAAAGGCGCGACTGTGTAAGACTTTTATCTCGAATGTTCTTAGAATCGTCTTATTGTGAACGGCGACTCAGAGATTGTCGCTCTGCGCATGTCTCGACTTGGTTTTCGTTTGTTGTTCCGCCCAGCTCGGGGCAGTTTAGAAATGGTCTGAGAAGCGAGCAGACGCGACCTGCGTCTTGTGATTTTCTGAGGGAAATACATTGTCTTTGTGAGTTAGTTAGCTAACTAGACTATTTCCCAGTATTATTCAAGCCTGCCTGGAGGCATATGTTCATGGTTGATTTTCCGAAATAAGGTAATTCCTCTTGTATCGAACTTTATGCTATCATCTAGAGGTTCGTCATTTTGTCGCCTTTTTGCTCGCCTGTGTGATTCAAAATGGAGAGGTACTTTGACTAGGATTAAGTCACCGGTATCTTTATACCTGAACTAGTTATATATATATGGGTCGCTCTAGACCAACAAGACTATTGTCTGTGTTCCAGGATTCGTTATATCAGAGATCACGTCCAAGTCAGATGGTTAGACTTAGGAAGGTTATAAAGGTCGAGCTGACCTGTAATCCATGTATGCTTTGGTGGGGGATTATTGGGGGTTGGGTTGGGGGGTTGGTGTGGGTTGTTGGGTTGTGTGGTTGTGGTGGGTTGGGGGGGGGGTGGTGGTTGGTTTTGTGTGGGGGGGGGTTGGGGGTTTGGGGTTTTTGTGTTTTGGGGTTTTTGGTGGTTTGTTGGTGGTGGGGTTTTTGGGGGGGGGGGGGTTGTGGGTTTGGTGGTTGGGGTTGATGGTGTGGTGGGTGGGGTTTTTGGTTGGGGTTTTTGGGGGGGGGGGGTTTTGTTTGGTTGGGGGGGGGGTGGTGGTTGGGGTTGGGTTGGGGGTTGTTGGGGGGTTTTTGGGGGGTGTG
>JAMPIV010021401.1:195000-331233 GCA_024509875.1 Oreohelix idahoensis
GAAGAACTAACTCGATATGACCTGGTCATCAGTCAGGGACAGAACCACCTAGCCCAGAATAGAAGCACTAACTCGGTAGGACCTGATCATCAGTCAGGAACAGAACCACCTAGCCCAGAATAGAAGTACTAACTCTATATGACCTGATCATCAGTCAGGGACAGAACCCCCTAGCCCAGAATAGAAGCACTAACTCGATAGAACCTGATCATCAGTCAGGGACAGAACCACCTAGCCCAGAACAGAAGCACTAACTCGGTAGGACCTGATCATCAGTCAGGGACAGAACCACCTAGCCCAGAATAGAAGTACTAACTCGGTAAAACCTGATCATTAGTCAGGGACAGAACCACCTAGCCCAGAATAGAAGAACTAACTCGATATGACCTGGTCATCAGTCAGGGACAGAACCACCTAGCCCAGAATAGAAGCACTAACTCGGTAGGACCTGATCATCAGTCAGGGACAGAACCCCCTAGCCCAGAATAGAAGCACTAACTCGGTAGAACCTGATCATCAGTCAGGGACAGAACCACCTAGCCCAGAATAGAAGCACTAACTCGGTAGGACCTGATCATCAGTCAGGGACAGAACCACCTAGCCCAGAATAGAAGTACTAACTCGGTAAAACCTGATCATTAGTCAGGGACAGAACCACCTAGCCCAGAATAGAAGTACTAACTCGGTAAAACCTGATCATTAGTCAGGAACAGAACCACCTAGCCCAGAATAGAAGAACTAACTCGATATGACCTGATCATCAGTCAGGGACAGAACCACCTAGCGCAGAATAGAAGTACTAACTCGGTATGACCGGTTTTTTCACGGGGGAAGGGGGTGGGGTGTGGAAGGTGAGGGAAAGGGGGGTCTCCTTTTATGTGTTAATGACGTGGGTATTCCAGAAGAAGAATTGTCTTGTGACGTCATTAATTGGATGACCTCAACGAGTTCACGATCTTGTGGAATTATTTTTGTTCGTGAAAGAAGTGAAGGACTTCGTCTTCTCCATGACTGACTGTTTCATGAACTTGTTTGAATTACTGTATTGAGAATTATACAGACGTCATTAGGATAACATTATAGAATGGTTGACGCTCCTGCGACTTTTATTCGTATGATGCGAAAAATTTTCTCTAGTCGTGATGACATCATTACCTATATTGATGATATTTACCTTTTCCATCAATCGTGGGAAGAACATGTTCTTGGAATTGAGTCTTTGAATGATAGCAAGATAAGGTGAACAAATCTCACAAACAATAATGACGAATAAACCAAATAAAATACAATGAACCTGACAACAAATACAAATTTACAAATAAACAGGGCAAAACAGCTAACAGAAATGGTAATGATAATTCCAGTAGTAGCAGTAAACACACAGCTTTGTAATGCCGGCCCCACTATCTAAGAAAACCATGCACCAAACCCTATAGAACAACCAAGAATTCACGACCACAGACCTAAGGGTCTTTTATATTTGGACATGCGCCCTAATATAACCGACTAGGTTGAACGGGACGCGCCTCGCCAAAACGAGGCAAAAGTTTTACATTAAAAAAACGACCACAGGATTGGTATTGTGAATTAATGGTTCCCTCGCCAACCAACCCCCCTATCACACAAACATGTAGATACAGATATACATAAAACATATAATAAAAAAGAACCCTGTCAAATGAGACTCTTCAAGACTCAAACTGTATTCTTATTCTTTGATCCTTAGCCGCCGACCGTCAAAGCAGTCAGTGGCCATCACGCCTAGTGGCGTCTTGTAGGGCAACAACAAATTGATTCCACTTTGCTCGGTCGGTGGCCATCCTTCGTACAGTGCCCCAACTCTGGTTCATTCCCTGCATCTCAGCCTCCACAGTCCTCCGCCAGGTTGTTTTTGGTCGGCCTCTCTTTCGTTTTCCTTCAGGGGGCCAAAGCATAGCTGTTCTTGTAATGGCATCGGGGTCTCTTCTGAGGACATGACCAACCCAGCTCCAGTGTCTGCCAGCTATGATGGTGTGCATGTCCTCTTGCTTGCTACGAGTAAGCAGATCTTGGTTAGTGATGGTATTCGGCCAAAAGATTCGGTGAATTTTTCTTAGGCATGTTGTGTGAATCAAGAAATTCACTTATCTGTCTTATGAAAAAAAAATCATCCTGGGTCCAGCTTCTGCCTCAGGGAAACACGATTCAACAGATATGCAGCGACCAGGGTTCCATTCAGTATTCACACTTGCAGCCGATCAGCCCCGCCATCTTGAAAAATTTTCTGCACTTGAAAAAATTTAGTCCACCGACTTGACAAATCACTTGAAAATACTGGGTACAGTTCCACATACCAACGGGCTGATCACCCGTTTGCCAGACACTTCGATTACGGAAACAACGACAAATGGGTTGATTTGCCATTGCCCTAAAGACGCCACTAGGCGTGATGGGAAACAATGGCAAAGAAAACCTATCTGCTGTTGCCCTAAGACGCCACTAGGCGTAATGGCCACTGACTGCTTTGACGGTCGGTGGCTAAGGACAGAAGAAGAAGAAGAAGAAGTTCCACATAATATGTTCATGATCCCGGCTTGGCCCCCCAACACTGATACGTGACGTAATGTTAATTATTCCGGAGATATTCTCCGTGGCCAAAGTAGACTCTAGGGGCAGTCATACAACATGAAATCAGCATAACTGCACTGAGCGGACCAACACCTCCTTCACAATTTTACAAACATGCAGTTTATTAGTTTTGACAAACAGCTCCATGGTAATAGATATATAGGCCTAAAGGCAAAATGCAGTAGTACTTATACGTCCAGTTCGTTCCCTATCAAAGGCTGGTCATTGGCAATCAGTCAAACTTTATTTAATAGTCCTTTGGACATCTTTATGAATAAGCACACATTTCCTTACTAGAATAAGCCAGGGACACCTCAACCAAGTATATTGATGTCCCGGTGATGGAGTTATTCAGGAAAAACACAGAATACTACAGGAGCTCAAAACACATACGTCCGAACACTTCCAAACACAAGCCGCATCTCTCTTGCAGACAATCACCTGCTTCAAATTTGTTCACGTCTGCCAGTAAACCATATCGGCATGACGTCACTTCCTTTATTAATAAGTGATTCCGTATAAAATAAACAAAAAGGGAGCCCTGTTGAGCTGCCTATTATATCGACATAAACGTTATGAATTTTAATCATAACATCGCTTCAAACATGAACATAGACATGGATGATTTGTTCATATTCTCATTATATGTATATGATGGATCGTCCGGTGTACTCTGATTAGGTAAAGAAATAATGGGACTAATGCGGACTCAGGCATGTCGTACAAGACGACTAATAAGATGTTGTACATGAGGCTGGTAACTCGTACAAGACGACTGTGGTGGATTAGGTGTTATTAATGATTTAAATATTATATTAATGGTATCTGGTGTGAGGTTAGCTGTGCAAGCCCCTAAAGTGTATGAAATTCAGATAAGTTACAGGGAACTTGTCTGCTTCCACCAATGTCCTCACCCGATATATATTTCCCCTACTGAAGTGTAATGGTGTGAGTATGTTATCTAGCAGGTGTCTAGGGTATATGCAAGGTGATAAAGTGTGAAACAGGACAACAACTACACCTATTACTAGTAAACAATGATTAAACAAGTCACTGGTTAAGTTTTCAATTGAACAAATTTTTTTACAATTTATTTTCCTGTATCTAGTTATTCTTCTGACACAAGAATAATCAACTCAACATGATAATGAAATTATTTACAACCAATTATTTTACAACTGTCATTGAGTCGGTGTTATCCCACAATTATTTATATGTCTCAAGCTGGGAAAATGTCAAGTATTTCTTGCTCCTAGAAAAGGGTACAAGTTTATTGAACGTTTTTGTTCTTCACTGTCTGATACACTATCTTTTGTGAAAAACTGAGAGAGTGGATTGTTTGTGATATCAATTTCCCAGACAAGTCTTATCTGAGGTCTCTGGAACCAGGCTGGTTGAAGTATGTATAAAACGCCAGCATCCACTGCCAAGACACGATTCTGCTTCTATAGGTAAACCACTGTGTAGGCACTCAGTATTTAGGCCTCACTGCAGAACTTAAGGACAGGTGTTAGGTCACCTGGGCTCACTTTCACTCGTAGATGAAACTCGCAATCAAAGAAATTTTAAACACCAATTAGTTGAATATTGCGATATATGGTAACAAATCCAGATCGCTGCTAGTGCAGAATTAGCAAACAAGACAGTACTCTTGCCTTGTCTATAACAACAACGTCTTTAGTGTAAGAAATTTTTCATCTAGTGGCCCCCTATACCCAATACTAATTGGTTTTTTTTTACAACCGTTAGTCTATTATACTATAGCCAATCAGAGACTGTTTAGTGTCTAGCGTTCCTTTTCAAATAAAACTGACCTCAAATATTCAAAATAAGGACTCCTTCCCCTTTAACCGCACCTACGGGCGAAACTGAGAAAGATTTTCAAGTCCATCTGTCTATCTGTCTTCTGTCCAACTTCTTTATTTCTTAATAGTTTTAAATACTCATACATACTTATTAATCCTGCTGTTATCTATTACACAGTCAGTACATATTTATTCTTGTATGTCTTTCTAATGCCTAGTATCGTTTTATTTCCTACAATGCTTCAAATAAAACATTTCCTCTCCTATTAAATTTAAATTTGTAAACACGAACTAAGGTCACTCCATCTCACACCCTATTTAGTATTACACATTCAAAAAACATCTCACGTTAATTGCATTTTTCCTTTTATTTTTAAACTACCGTATGCATGAAGACCGAACGGCGCTACGTCACAAAATTTTAACCACTTGCGTGTGTGTATATATCGGAGACAAAGCCAGCAGAGTGATTATCCGCCACTAACGCGTGTAGAGTGAAGAGGGGTCGGCTCGGCGTTTGTAATATTTTGCGTTAAATGCTACTGCAGTTCCTCTTTTACACTACTGAAAATGTCCGAATTACTACAATTACATGGCGTTAATGTTAAAATCTTCGTTAATTCAAACGCCAGTCATGGTATCGCAGTTCTGGCACAAGAAAATATTTAGTTTCGAGGCCAAAGCTTGCAAAGCAAAATCTAGTAGCCTTGCCGGCGAGATCATGTATAAGCATTACTACTGCATACGTTTGATTTCCCGACTGGCATAGTCGAAGCTTCCAAGCCTAACACACGGGCTGGTTCTATATATTAGCATTGGGAGTACAATTCCACGGAATTTAGCATTTGTTCTCACAGATTTTACTGCAACGACTAATAAGATGTTGTACATGAGGCTGGTAACTCGTACAAGACAACTAATAAGATGTTGTACATGAGGCTGGTACCTCGTACAAGACAACTAATAAGATGTTGTACATGAGGCCGGTAACTCGTACAAGACAACTAATAAGATGTTGTACATGAGGCCGGTAACTCGTACAAGACAACTAATAAGATGTTGTACATGGGGCTGGTAACCTCATGTTGTAAAACAAGTTACTAAAGAAACCACTGACGAGGAGCAAGTGAACGTCTGGTGCTGGCTTCCTGCACAGGGACAAGCTGCAGTTGTGGCTCTGTGCTCCATTAGGAGTGCAAATAAAAATTATGGCAGTGATGATATGGTAGATCATATCTTGTTTATTTAGTGGTACGTACAAACTGTAAGTGGGTACTTGACTCTGCTCTTTGAGTTAGGGAAGGAAAAGGTAGCGAAGGAGGGATTCTATCACTCCACTTCTTGATGACGAACCTAGTATAATAAAGCCTCTAACATTTTACTCCCATACGGCAGCCTTTTTACGTACAAACGTTTAGTTGGTTTTTATCATTATATCTTGTTTATTTAGTGGTACGTACAAACGTTAGTTGGTTTTTATCATTATATCTTGTTTATTTCGTGGTACGTACAAACGTTTAGTTTGTTTTTATCATTATCAGCAGCATAATCTTTTATCCTCCCGTGGAGTATAGGGTTTTTACATCAAGCCTTCATGACCTGTGCCATCTGTTCAAGACCTTTCCATGACGTGTTATCACTTTTATGTGTATGTCTCTCATTCCCTTCTTAATGTTTTTTATTTCTCTGACTCTGAGAATTCCCGATCAGTGTCTGCCCTGTAATGCTGTCAGCCAGTTTCTGCAACGTGCATCCTATTAAGAGTCTTCTCATGTTCCACCCATTTTTATCCTCTAGCACTTGTTTGGTTCGTGTCATCAGTTCCGCAGTAGTCATCTTGTCATACCACTTCCATCCTGCTTTTCTACGCAAACATTCATTTATGAAAGTTAGTAGATTCTTCATCGTCATCAATATTACCCTTCGACTTTACAATGAGCAAACATTTTAATTAACGTATGCCAAGTCCTGTTGTGTAGCATCAGCTCAAGGTCTTTCCCTGTCTACTTCACCATTTCTGTCTCTGAATCCAGTTCTTTACTCCAGATGTTGTTGGTCTATCTGTACTTATCTTAGCTAGGGGAGATCAGAACAATAACGTCTGGTCAACAGGTTTCCTCAGTGTGTTCCCCTGTCCATCACTATCGCCGTATTCTCATCTCTTGTTCTTCTGACAAGTATCTGGCTCTTGAGTAATTTCTTGGTTGCCTTTTCTATTTTTAATGGTTGTCGTAGATTTTTATAAGATAGGTCTGAGATGTTTATGGTCCCGCCCGAGCAGAGGTGATAGTGATAACTATGTGAGAGTAAGGTGTAAGAAATAGTTATTTTTTTTTCCTCACGAGGTGACAGTGTAAGAGAAAGAACAGTCTCTGGATTGAATAATTTCTCTAATCCAGCCTATATGTACGACTATATTTGAATCAGACGCACTTTCTCTCCTTATACGAAATACAAGTTACACTGCACCCACATGCACACAGTTCTGTGACAAATACGCACAAAAGTGAAAACAAACTATGGATAACATATAGGGTAAGGGTTGAGCAACACAATAACTTAAGGTTTGATTAAGTTTATTTAACTCAAAGAAATCTTCACAACATCAAGCAATTTACATATCAATAAAAGCATGGTTTAAGACAAAAAAAATGAGAAATAACCCAATATTGCCCGTCCCTCTGATAGAGAAAACGATCACAACAGAAGTGGATAACCCGAAAAGGTCAAATGTAAACAATAAGGGCAGTGGAATAGTCACTAAAGGCAAAGAAGAGCCAATTCCTAGTTAAATTATCCCGTAAATAATGATAATGAAAAAAGATCAGTATACAGATGGTAACAGTGGAAAATGCGTTTATCTTTTTCCGTTCATTCACTTCACTCATACAGTGGCCACTCTCATATTTGCTTACCCAATAGTTGTCGCAGGCATTCCATGGAAATAAACTCTAACATGTACTAAGACTATACAGAGTCAGATTCTTTGCCAATTTCAGCCCCAGACTAGCCGTGGTTGCTGACTGCAAATTTCACGGTAGTCGCTGAAGTTGGTGATTTAATTGTTTTCCTGGATAAATACTAGATCACTGCCTTCCGTTGGTTGGAGTAAGATTCATACGTGGCGATCACCGTCATAGGATGAGTAACACATATAGTTTCCGTGTTGTCTAGCCTCAGGTGGCTGAGACACTCTGTTACGTTTATGAAAAAAACCGAGTGACAACAATTCTCGGCTGTTCTCTAAGGTGATGGCCGAGTCTGAACAGCGTGTTCTCTTGAGTATAATCCCGTGGGAAAAAACTACTGTCAGATTGTCAGAAAACTATAAATATTTTGCCACAGCTGGCTGATAAGATTAATATAGATAAAATCTGGCAGTGTTCTGGTCCAGTTACTATTATAATTATGTTTTTCTAGTTTGGTCTCTGTCGTAATTTTTTTCTGAGAGAGTTCTGATGGATATTGGTCCTTTTAGAGTGTAGAATGATAGTGAAGGCTCTGTGAGAATAAGGATTTAGGAAAGTGAGGTAGTAGATTCACAAGGTGGGGAAGAGTAAGGACAGTCTCTTATTACGACAATATTTGTCTCTCAAAACTATTCCTACCACTCTTCTGAACAAACAGTTGTCTGTCAGTTCCAGTCGCTCATGCGCACACACCGATTTGGTGATTCTGACGCACAACGTACATGAATACACACTACGATAACGAAATATGGGAAATGTTTGGGTTTTGGGCCAGCCGACACCAAATGCTAATAAAGTTTTTAATACTTTTATTATCATAAAATCAAGTCACAAGTAATATCAATTTACAGTCAGAAATCAGGGGTTACAAAATACAAAATGACAGGGGGGGGGGGGGGGAATTGAGGAGAAGTATCCAATGCACCTTTACCCGCTTGTATTTACTAACAGAAAAGACCCGGTCCCAAGGACGAGAAGGGGGGGGGGTCATGATCAGAGATAGGCAATTTAATCCAATGGTAAATTTATTACTCTGAGTCAAGGGGGTTACAGTAATAGGGGGTAAACGAAAAGCTAGGGGTCATCAAATGTTTTCCTTTAATCAACCAATTTTCCCGGGAGGGGGGAATGCTCACAGTTAAATAATCCCGCTAGGAGAAATCCCGTACAATTAATACAGTACACCTTAATACTAGGTTGAATTAATTATAAGGGTAAAAAGATTAAATCTCCTTTTTCATTAAAAAAAACACGCTTGGCTGGCCAGCACACAGTCACACACACACAGACTTACCAAATGGTGAATTCTGGCACTTCATAGGAAATACATAAAAAAACAGCACTAAACCTTGGCTTAGGTAAAAGTATTTTCTTCCGTGTACAGCCCCAGATTAGCGGGTTGTTGAAGTTAACAAAGTGTCCCGAAATCGCTGGACGTTGAAGTTTAACGGTACTGTTTGTTTATTAGATAAAGTTCCTAAAGAACGGCACAGGCACTTGGCTAGGTGTGAGGAATGGTGTGGTGTCTAAGATTGGCACAGCTGGTGGAGATAACTGTCTTTTGCAGTAATGTCACAAACTACAAAACACAGGTAAGTTCTTCAGGGGGTGGTAAAATCCAATGATTATGCTTGACAGACAGTGTCAGGGAAATCTATGTTCTTCTTCACGAATAGAGCAGTGAGTAAAATATTGCTACTGTTGACTGTTCTTCTTCCAGTTTGATAACTATAAAAAACGACTTTATGAATTGGGATTTTAAAATAGTCTTTGGGTTTGCTTTGTTTCTGTATACTTCAGACAGCTGAATCCCAACAGGATCGCCACAAAGATTAAATTTCAAATATGTTCATAAGTCACTGGAGTAATCGAACTGAGTCGGCAAGACTCTAGATATACATTATTGCTGCGTAATGGCTGCTTAAATGATGTTTCATTGCTGCTAAATTGCTGCTTAAATGATGTTTCAATGCTGCTTAATTGCTGGGATGCGAGGTTCAAAAGATCATTCTGGATGCAATAGAAAAAACATGAAGTACAATAAAATCATATTAAAATCTAACGTGCGATACATTTACAGTTTAACTATTTTCTGCACTCGCGTCTTCAATTAATAAAGCAAGAAAAAAACTCCCCGTGAGGTTAATAGTTGAAAGCACATCTATTTATACAGAACTAAACTGTATTAAAGTTATAATTCCCTTAAGCGGCTATTGTATTAGGAAATAAACTTATAGATGTAACATTTAGTTGGCACTAGAACTTTGAAGATGGGCTTATTTAATAAGGTTAAATTTACACCACAATCCCGTGAACTAAATATGAAATAACTAGACTACTGATCACTCGAAGCTAAAGTATTAATTACCGTCTGCACAGAAAAAGAATTTCACTCCAATAGCCAACAATTTAGATGAAATCTAACAGGAATTTAGCTATATGCTAGTGAATCTTAGAATTCTGTCAGAACGAATGATAACGTTGCCCTTTTCAGATTCTGTATTTATCTATTAGAAAGGCAAGATAAATGGTACGTGAAAAATTTCGCGCCTCTTCAGTTCCCAGGGAAAGTCGAAGTTATTTAGCCGCCATGCTAACCACGATGGCCCGACTGGCTTCCGATCTACGTTCGTCCCAGGCTGCTCGCACGAGGATGTGAAATGTCGGCAAGACTAGCCTCGTTCGCGGTGAGTTTCCTGATTCCTCAGATCGTATCCGCTACGCTGAGCGTTCCGTCTTTCGGGCAAGTCTGCCGGTGGCCACAGAAGTGCGAAGTCTGCAAGAAGCTTTCTTCTGACCGCTCGTGTCCGTCTTGCGAACGGTTCAGTGTTCGTACGGAGATGCTAAACTTCTGCTTCTCTCTTCTGGGGATCTTCTTTGACTGCTTTGATCATAGCCGCTACTCTTCGTTGATGAAAAGTTACAACAATACTGATGTTCAGGGATTCTAATGTTATGAAAAGCTAAAGTCCCTTCAATCATCCATCAAATCAGGGAAAATTCACTTGACAAACTAGACGTACGTCACAGTCTCTCTCTCATGAAATGAAGAAAAATGGACCGCACTGGTCATAGCACGAAGACTCAACAATATTATAAAGTTTCTGGATGCTTATAAAATTATAAAACCACAAGACCGCTAATTTGCTGGGTTTTTTATCAGCCCGGATTTTTGGAAAGAAAATATAAACATTTAACCATAACATCAATACTATATCTAACACGCGTTAAGGTAAGACCTCTTCACCACTCCGTTATTAAATTAGATTATAAACCGCAAGTGTCTAGCTTATCCTATCGCTTTTAACGCGTGATGTGAACACTAGTCATTTATAAAATTACACAAAATGGATAGAAGTAAATATATATTCCGTCAGTAGACAGTTGCCCAATGTATGTACTAGTCAATTAAAGCATCTCTCTCTGGGGAATAGCGAGTAATTAAATTTACGTTACAGCTGGAAAAATTAGCCATATGTTATTTAATACGCTATTCAATTGACATGGAAAATCCCAGTGAAATATAATGAAACACTTTAACACACTTAAAGGCTAGTATATAATTTACCGCAAAACAGAAGACACTGAAAATATCTCCACGAATTTAAGAGATCCAATTTTGTACGAAAAAACTCTTTATGATATCGAGCTAGTTATTTTCGAGACTTCTTCGAGCGACTGATACTGACTTTGGGGATCTCGAAGTATATATGTAAAAATGGTATAATTTCACTTGCTAGTGCGAGAGATCACGCCTTTGCCCGTATTTGGGGAAAATGTACGGTTCGATTCCTGAATTAAAGGTTTTCTGCGCACCTTTGCCGACAACATAGACGGTTGCTAACGAGCAGACGTCTTTAGATCCCGTCTCTCTCTGTTAACCGGTGTTAATCAGCAACAAAGGTTCTGATCTCAGCGCTTGTTTCCCTGTCCGTACCACATCACAGGATTCGCTCGAGCTTTTAGGAAACTTCAAAGCGCTTTATTCTTTTGAGCTCGGGCATTGTGACAGTTTCCGTAATATTTGGCAGAATCTCCTTGCATTCGAACTCCATGTAAACGCCTTAGGTTCGTCCCCTTTACATGAATGACCTTTACAAATCTAGATATTCGCTCATCAGCGCAAGAAACAAGACAAATAGGCGTGGTTAAATTATGCGTTAGATAGATAGCGAGAAAAACATGGCTAATACGTAACAGACGTGCATGCTAATTAAGGGAGCAAAGGTGGGGAACAAGGTGGTTGAATGGAATGAGGGGTGACGGTGGAATCAAGCGGACTGATCAATGTAGTCTATTCTCATAACCTGTCACAATGGTGTATGCAATAAAAAAAAGAAAGAAGTATGTGCCTGTAGATGACATAAATAACAACATATATATAAAATTATCTTGCTTGTGTTAGTGTTGTATGTAGATGTTTTGTTTTGTATTTAGTGGTGTGTGTGTGTGTGTGTGTGTGTGTGTGTGTGCGTGCGTGCGTGCGTGCGTGTGTGTGTGTGTGTGTGTGTGTGTGTGTGTGTGTGTGTGTGTGTGTGTGTGTGTGTGTGTGTGTGTGTGTGTGTGTGTGTGTGTGTGTGTGTGTGTAAATGTGGTGTTTGTATTTCGTGGAACTTGTTTTTGTCCTGTTCACATCTATCTAAAAGGTAAAATTACTCAAGAGGAAAAAAAATAAAAAAGAGGAGGTAGAGAAAATATATCTACTTGTCTGACGACAGACAGCAAATCTTCTGGTATATTCCTAATCTTTTTCTGTACTGACGTCATTAGATTTCGGTGTCGGCTATTGATTATACAGTCAGCAATTTTTGACAGATCGGTACGTCTGTTTTTGCTCCACACTTTTTATTTTGTTTAATGACATTCGAGGTGTCATGCTCTATACTGTTCATATTATATCAGAACGATCTTCTAAGACAAATGGATGTTGTTGTTTTTTTTTTTTTCATTTTTCGGATGAGCGTTCATAAGATGTATGTCACTTCTTGATGCCTTTTGCTGTTTATTATTACACTGATAACAGCTGACTGTTTCTTTAACTCTTGTAGCGGTGAGTGAAGATATATATTTTTCTTATAGCCACACACATTTTGGTTTGTAATTTTGTAAAGTAATACAGTGATGCTCTACTGTGCAAATGAAGCATGTTACCCATACGATGACGACAGAAAAGATAGAAGGAGAAAGAGATGACTGACATAACTACTGACATTACCACTGACATAACTACTGACATTATCACTAACTAAACTCCTGACATAACTACTGAAATTTCCACTGACAAAACGAAACCACTGACATAATTACTTAATCGCTGATACGTTGTACAAGTATTAATTTGCCAAGACAGAGTCTATCAGAGTGCACCACAAAGACAAGAGACAAGACAGGGTCTATCAGAGTGCACCACCAAGACAAGAGATGGACAGGACAGAGTCTATGAGAGTGCACCATCAGTACAAGAGATGGACAGGACAGAGTCTATGAGAGTGCACCATCAGTACAAGAGATGGACAGGACAGAGTCTATGAGAGTGCACCATCAGTACAAGAGATGGACAGGACAGAGTCTATGAGAGTGCACCACCAAGACAAAAGATGGACAGGACAGAGTCTATCAGAGTGCACCACCAAGACAAGAGATGGACAGGACAGAGTCTATCAGAGTGCACCACCAAGACAAGAGATGGACAGGACAGAGTCTATCAGAGTGCACCACCAAGACAAGAGATGGACAGGACAGAGTCTATCAGAGTGCACCACAAAGACATGAGACAAGACATAGTCTATCAGAGTGCACCACAAAGACATGAGACAAGACAGAGTCTATCAGAGTGCACCACAAAGACAAGAGACAAGACAGAGTCTATCAGAGTGCACCACAAAGACAAGAGACAAGACATAGTCTATCAGAGTGCACCACCAAGACAAGAGACAAGACAGAGTCTATCTGAGTGCACCATCAAGACAAGAGACAAGACAGAGTCTATCAGAGTGCACCACCAAGACAAGAGACAAGACAGAGTCTATCAGAGTGCGCCACAAAGACAAGAGACAAGACAGAGTCTATCAGAGTGCACCATCAAGACAAGAGACAGGACAGTCTATCAGAGTGCACCATCAAGACAAGAGACAAGACAGAGTCTATCAGAGTGCACCATCAAGACAAGAGACAAGACAGAGTCTATCAGAGTGCACCATCAAGACAAGAGACAGGACATAGTCTATCAGAGTGCACCATCAAGACAAGAGATAGGACAGAGTCTATCAGAGTGCACCACCAAGACAGGAGACAAGACAGAGTCTATCAGAGAGCACCACCAAGACAAGAGACAAAGACAGAGTCTATCAGAGTGCACCACCAAGACAAGAGACAAGACAGAGTCTATCAGAGAGCACCACCAAGACAAGAGACAGGACAGAGTCTATCAGAGGGCACCACCAAGACAAGAGACAAGGCAGAGTCTATCAGAATGCACCACAAAGACAAGAGACAAGACAGTCTATCAGAGTGCACCACAAAGACAAGAGACAAGACAGAGTCTATCAGAGTGCACCACAAAGACAAGAGACAAGACAGAGTCTATCAGAGTGCACCATCAAGACAAGAGACAGGACAGAGTCTATCAGAGTGCACCATCAAGACAAGAGACAAGACAGAGTCTATCAGAGTGCACCATCAAGACAAGAGACAAGACAGAGTCTATCAGAGTGCACCATCAAGACAAGAGACAGGACAGAGTCTATCAGAGTGCACCATCAAGACAAGAGACAGGACAGAGTCTATCAGAGTGCACCACCAAGACAAGAGACAAGACAGAGTCCATCAGAGAGCACCACCAAGACAAGAGACAAAGACAGAGTCTATCAGAGAGCACCACCAAGACAAGAGACAGGACAGAGTCTATCAGAGTGCACCACCAAGACAAGAGACAAGACAGAGTCTATCAGAGTGCACCACCAAGACAAGAGACAGGACAGAGTCTATCAGAGTCCACCACCAAGACAAGAGACAAGACAGAGTCTATCAGAGTGCACCACCAAGACAAGAGAAGGAAAGAGTCTTTCACAGTGCACCACCAAGACAAGAGAAGGAAAGGGTCTATCAGAGTGCACCACCAAGACAAGAGACAGGACAGAGTCTATCAGAGTGCACCACCAAGACAAGAGACAGGAAAGAGTCTATCAGAGTGCACCACCAAGACAAGAGACAGGACAGAGTCTATCAGAGTGCACCACTGTCGTAGATTTTTTATAGGAGAATTAAGACTTGGGTTGGTCCCTTCTGAATAGGTTGGAATGAGTGATAGTCACAGTGTGAGATAGAAATACAAAATAGATTTCCACGAGTGAGGTGGTAGAATTGTGATAGAGGCTGTCTCTGAGAGCGAGGAATCTTCTCTCTCTCTCTCTCTCTCTCTCTCTCTCTCTCTCTCTCTCTCTCTCTCTCTCTCTCCTATCTTCTACGTCAGATCTAGAGTAGTCAGACAGTCTAACACATATACATTATATATATATATATATATATATATAATATATATATATATATATATATATATATATATATATATATATATATATATATATATATATATATATCCACTCACGTGCACGCACATTCAAGTGACGACAGGTAGACACACAGACGTGGGAAACTATAACAAATGATTATATAGATATTTAGAACGAGCTGACCAACATGCTGATTAATTTATTGTTAAGTTTATTTATCATTGTAAACTTACGTCACAACATGTAAAATTTCATCCAAAAAAAAGCATATACACAAAGTCATAAACAAATCAAGGAATGCTACAAGAACTGGTAGACCCACAGTTATGATCTTCCCTCGATGGATAGCCCACAGTCCCGTTAGGAGAAAGATGATAGCACAAAGAGTCCCAGATACATATGATTGAGTCTAAGAGTTTCCCCCGTTTAAGGTATGCATAGACCTGATACTATAATCTAGTTTAAGGGAAAATATTGTTAGCAAAACAAACTTGCATGAAGAAAGTTATGACAGCAAATAGGTGCCAAAATACAACGGTAACAATAACACTCAGACCTGCGTTCACCCTATTCATTCAGCCGTGGCCACGTGCGCACATTTATACTTACAGCTTTGATCGCTGCCTCTGGGAACATAATTTTTTCTAGGACCTTTACACAGACCCGTAAATGCAGTCTCGACCAAAAAATCCCCAGTTCCAAAAAGACGTACTGAATTCTCTGTCTCAGGGAAAATTTGTCCAGGCACGAAAGTTAGCGGAGCACAGTGTCACTAGCGTAGGTTTCTAAAAAAATGAGGAATGTCAGGTCGGGTGCCTTATCTCAGTATATGACTATATTTGGTCACCACACTACTAGTCAAAACTCTGTCGGATGTTACTGATATTGTGCTTGCCATAGCGGGCTGATCTGTTCCCAGAGGCAGCGATCAAAGCTGTAAGTATAAGTGTTATTCTGGAAGAATTAATTCTGGCGCGATAAGCCTTTTCCTTCATTTAACTGTTACAGTTCATGTAATGAAAGTGCTTAAGTTCTTCACAGATAATGTTCACGTACTAGAACGCTGGCAAAGATTGGGTCACCCCAGTATTTACTCAAACAGAACTACAGGTAGTCGCACAACTTAGAATCATACGCTGAATATTTATTGGTAGTCTAGAAGTTCGGCAAAATTGTTGCCAAGAACAAACTAAGACTTCGCTATACAGCTTATTCTCTTAGCACGAAACGTCCTGTCTACTGCGAATTTAGAGGACTGAATGAAAATAAAGTTTAACATTCTGGTTATATCTATGAAACAAAGAAAGGATCCCACTATTTCCCAAAACCAACGCAATCTCTCGTCTTTCCTAACACTACGTAACTTAGACGCATACCATGAACTGACACTCGTGTGTTTTCACACCTCACGCGGACCAGGCCAACCGTGAGTGCCTTGTCAGCTGGGATTTCCAGACAAATGTCTCAAACTGCGTCGAGGAGATGTCAGTTATCGCGCCTTTCTGAGCGTTCAGCCGACACCACTCGTTGTGGCAGGTGAAAATGCAGACAAATTTGTTGCCTATATGTCTGGCGAAAGCGAATAATCACAGTTTTGTGTCCTGACATCTAATGCAAATAGAAATGCATTTTAACACTCTCCCGTCTCTGTAGAGACTGACACGTTACGTCATAACTGCGTTCTCAGTTTTGAGAAAAGAAATAGGTAAACGTTAGAATGGGAAAATAGTGATGTATATAGTCGCAAACGTACGAATGCGAAAAACACAGGAAAAAGGTAAAGAGCGATAATAAAAATAGAGGATACGGGTGATAGAAAAGAAGAAGATATAGGCAATTTAATGATCATAAAACCTATGTGACAACCACCAAGACAAGAGACAAGACAGAGTCTATCAGAGTGCACCACCAAGACAAGAGACAGGAAAGAGTCTATCAGAGTGCACCACCAAGACAAGAGAAGGAAAGAGTCTATCAGAGTGCACCACCAAGACAAGAGACAAGACAGAGTCTATCAGAGTGCACCACCAAGACAAGAGACAGGAAAGAGTCTATCAGAGAGCACCACCAAGACAAGAGACAGGAAAGAGTCTATCAGAGTGCACCACCAAGACAAGAGACAAGACAGAGTCTATCAGAGAGCACCACCAAGACAAGAGACAGGAAAGAGTCTATCAGAGAGCACCACCAAGACAAGACAGAGTCTATCAGAGAGCACCACCAAGACAAGAGACAGGAAAGAGTCTATCAGAGAGCACCACCAAGACAAGAGACAGAAAACGTTGGAGATCATTGCTGCTGACCTTCGTTGTAAAGATTGCACCTGATGATGATGATGTGTGGGAGCAGCACTGACTGCGTCAGTGATATCATGAGTGTATGTGTGCATGTATGTGTGCACGTATGTGTGCATGTATGTGTGCATGTATGTGAATTTTGGGTGAATAAAAGAGGTGTGTTTTAACCATTGAACTATTGAGTTGTGAGTTAATATATGTATGAAAGTGAATATAGCAGTAGGTGTATTTTTTGTTTATCACGGCCTCAAGCCAAATTTGGATTTACGGTTTGACCTAATGGACATTTCAGGTCTGAGAGTGTTTAAACAGGCGTCTAGAGAATGAAGGGTAGCTTTGATACACAAGATAAACTGAAAGACCCATACAAACTGATGGACAAATAATGGAGAGACAGACACACACACACGTTAAAACGAGACAGATACGCAAACATTTAGAAAGATATATAGACAGACAGACATATAGATATACATACATGCATACAGATAAACTGTCAAACGGGCAGACTGAAAGACATTCAGATAAGACAGATAAATAGATACAGACAGACAGACAGACAGACAGATAGATAGATAGATAGATAGATAGATAGATAGATAGATAGATAGATAGATAGATAGATAGATAGATAGATAGACAGATAGATAGATAGATAGATAGATAGATAGATAGATAGATAGATAGATAGATAGATAGATAGATAGATAGATAGATAGATAGATAGATAGATAGATAGATAGATAGATAGATAGATAGATAGATAGATAGATAGACAGATAGACAGTCAGACAGATAGACAGTTTCAAAGGACTAAACATTTGTAACAACTTTAACAAAATACACGATAATTTTAAGATGACATACAGCATCAAGATGTGTAATCCATCATTATAATCATTATCGAAGGATAATGATACAACTATTTTGCAGTACAACAAAAGCCCCTCGTGATTTGTGCAGTTATATATAATTACAGTAACTTGTTTATTTTGTTTTTCTGCTTCGCAAAAGTAAAACTTTGTGTGCTTATGATATATTCATTGCATGTTTTTGTAATTGATATTTGTTTGTCTGTAATATTTTAATTTGGGTTTGTGTTCACAGAATCAACGTAAAGGGAGATAACTAATGCAGCTTCAACACCGACTGTCAACTTGTGTGCTCTACGTCACTGCAAGATGTGAAGTGGCCGTCTCAGTTTTCTGTTGTCGTTTGCGGTAACCTCCAAGATATTTTATTTTCATTCTTCAAAAACTGAAACAATAAGGCCCCCCTTTGATAACTTTCAAGGACCAGTAGGTCTTATTTGACTGTGCTAAATTTGTATTTGATACTCCTACTATTTGCTCTCAAATTAGACATGCAGTAACCATTTTAACGTGTCACCAACTCACTAATTTCTCCCCACAACAACGAAGAGAATCGCACAGTTTTCCGACAGTATTTTATTTTGAGTCGTTATCCATCATGGTGCGAACAACGAAGCCCAGGACGATGTTCAAGGTCGTCGAGACGTCTGCTTTTATTGTTTCAGGATTCCATATTTTTCTGGGACTTCTCAGCGTCTGCGTGGGAGTCATAAGCAGTATCAGAGCAGACGTTTGGCTGGCCCACAGTGTCTCCCCGATCTGGAGTGGAGGTTTTGTAAGTAGAGATTTCTGAGAAGACAATTATTATTTGGTAGTTTTTATTTACTAAGCCACGAGTAAGATGTTTTAGCAGACTACGGCTAGTGCCAGAGATGTAGGTCATTTATTAATTTATATCAACATTCGGAGAACTAAATTAAATGTCTGTTATTATATCTTTGGCTGTATTAGCTGACCCCAAGCACACATCCATCTCCTTACCAGCATTTCTTCTAGTCTGTACTCATTGTCGACGATCAAACACTTCCTGTAGTCACGACCTTATCTCTAAGTCTGTACTCATTGTCGACGTTCAAACACTTCCTGTAGTCACGACCTTATCTCTAAGTCTGTACTCATTGTCGACGTTCAAACACTTCCTGTAGTCACGACCTTATCTCTAAGTCTGTACTCATTGTCGACGTTCAAACACTTCCTGTAGTCACGACCTTATCTCTAAGTCTGTACTCATTGTCGACGTTCAAACACTTCCTGTAGTCACGACCTTATCTCTAAATCTCTAAGTCTGTACTCATTGTCGACGTTCAAACACTTCCTGTAGTCACGACCTTATCTCTAAGTCTGTACTCATTGTCGACGTTCAAACACTTCCTGTAGTCACGACCTTATCTCTAAGTCTGTACTCATTGTCGACGTTCAAACACTTCCTGTAGTCACGACCTTATCTCTAAGACTGTACTCATTGTCGACGTTCAAACACTTCCTGTAGTCACGACCTTATCTCTAAGTCTGTACTCATTGTCGACGTTCAAACACTTCCTGTAGTCACAACCTTATCTCTAAGTATGTATTCACTCTCGGTCTTCAGTCCATGCCTGTACTCCCATCCTGCTCACACGATGTAAATATACCCCCGTTCTGCTCTAGATTACGGCTCTTTTTGTCCTGGCTTATACTCTGTGCTTTTGTTTCCGGACTCTACTAACCTCTCTAGGCTGTACTAACACCCATCCATCCCTACATACCGGTCCTCACTCCAAGCATTCCCTCCAGGCTTATATTCTAAGCTTCTATCAAAGTCTTCCCTCCGTGCCTATACTCCCATCTTTCTTTTTCATATCTGTACTCAAACCAAGCCTTATTTCCATAACTGTACTCCCATCCTTATGTCTACACTTCCATCCGTTACTCCATAACTATACTCTCATTCTTTTACGTTATGTCTACACTTCCATCCTTTATTCTATAACTGTACTCCCATCCTTTCTGTTATGTCTACACTTCCATCCGTTACTCCATAACTGTACTCCCATCCTTTCTGTTATGTCTACACTTCCATCCGTTACTCTATAACTGTCAACAACATCATCAACAACAAAACTTCATCATCAACAACATATTACAACAACAACAATAATAACAACAACAACACCATTAACATAAACAAATACAACATTAACAACAAAAACAACGTTAATACTCTGTGCTGTAAATGATGTCCAGATTTGTGTCCACAAATAGTTGTCATATAGTCTGTTCTTACTGTATTTCCATTATTTGTTTTGTACAAATGTTATCATTTATTATATCTAAGACGACCAGCTGATTACTTGTTGCGTAATGAGACTGGAACGAATGTTTGACGTTTACAAATATATATTGTCTCACCTAGCCATTGTCTGCACGGTGCAGTGGATTTTCCAATTTGTGTCACGTTTTTTGCCGTGAAAAAAAAAAAAAAAAGATTCCAACAGCACCTCGCATGATTTACCCAGAATTGGCAACTATCTATCTTCCCATGACAGCAAATTTAGCTGGATACGCATGGATGCACGCATTCAGTTACCTCGGCATGAAATATGACCTTGAGGGAACACAAACTAAAATAATTGTGTGGAAGAAATAAGGATTACTTTACAATCAATTTAGTTCTGGTCGGATAATTTAGGGGATTTTGGCAATTGCCCCATGTTATGGACGAATCTTGTTGTTATTTAGGAATTTGTCTAATTTTGGTGAGGCACGTCCCTTTCAATCTAGACAAAAGTTCCGTCTGTTAATTTGGGAGATATATCCGCATACAAAAGACTTTAGGACTGGTTATGTAATCTGTTGTTATACACCTGGGATAACTTGTGTGATGTGTCTGCGCTTGATCACGTGTTTCCGTGTGGCAGAGTGCCGGGTAACAATAGTTATTATAATTTCTTCTTCATACATTCTCAGACATAAATATTTTCAAAAGGTCAGCTTGAGGTCATTTGCATCTCCATAGAGTTTGTCCAGGAATGGTGGTACTAGTGACGGCCATATGTGCTTTCTTTTGTTGTTCATACACCATAGTTCAGGGGAAGGTGATCACTAGTAGCATATGGTGGATCCCAACAAGGCGGTCTGTACAGCACTATCCCAGCCTGGCGGGACGCTACGGAGTTAGCGACATTCTGCCTACTATTTTTGTGACGTCACCATCAAGTCGAGTAGGTTGCACTGTTTCGTTAGGCCTAAGGCCCAGTGCATCCGATTTCAAGATGCGTTTATATCGGGCTGCGTTCCTTAGCCATTGACGGTCCCCAGCCTACCTCCAAAGCAGCAGTTTAGTGTCTCCATTTGACTGGTGTCGACAAAGAAACGTATAAATTGTTAACGTCTATATTTATGTCGCCATCTTAGCAAGGGGAATTCACTCTCATTTCATTTTCGCTCCTTGTGCACAACTGATCCGTCACTATACCTTGTGACCATCCAGGACCGTCACTATACCTTGTGACCATCCAGGACCGTCACTATACCTTGTGCCCATCCAGGACCGTCACTATACCTTGTGCCCATCCAGGACCGTCACTATACCTTGTGACCATCCAGGACCGTCACTATACCTTGTGCCCATCCAGGACCGTCACTATACCTTGTGACCATCCAGGACCGTCACTATACCTTGTGACCATCCAGGACCGTCACTATACCTTGTGCCCATCCAGGACCGTCACTATACCTTGTGACCACCCAGGACCGTCACTATACCTTGTGACCATCCAGGACCGTCACTATACCTTGTGACCATCCAGGACCGTCACTATACCTTGTGACCATCCAGGACCGTCACTATACCTTGTGCCCATCCAGGACCGTCAATATACCTTGTGCCCATCCAGGACCGTCACTATACCTTGTGCCCATCCAGGACCGTCACTATACCTTGTGCCAATCCAGGACCGTCACTATACCTTGTGCCCATCCAGGACCGTCACTATACCTTGTGACCATCCAGGACCGTCACTATACCTTGTGCCCATCCAGGACCGTCACTATACCTTGTGCCCATCCAGGACCGTCACTATACCTTGTGACCATCCAGGACCGTCACTATACCTTGTGCCCATCCAGGACCGTCACTATACCTTGTGCCCATCCAGGACCGTCACTATACCTTGTGACCATCCAGGACCGTCATTATACCTTGTGCACATCCAGGACCGTCACTATACCTTGTGCACATCCAGGACCGTCAGTATACCTTGTGCACATCCAGGACCGTCACTATACCTTGTGCACATCCAGGACCGTCACTATACCTTGTGCCCATCCAGGACCGTCTCTATACCTTGTGAACATCCAGGACCGTCACTATACCTTGTGCCAATCCAGGACCGTCACTATACCTTGTGCCCATCCAGGACCGTCACTATACCTTGTGCCCATCCAGGACCGTCACTATACCTTGTGCCCATCCAGGACCGTCACTATACCTTGTGACCATCCAGGACCGTCATTATACCTTGTGCACATCCAGGACCGTCACTATACCTTGTGAACATCCAGGACCGTCACTATACCTTGTGCCCATCCAGGACCGTCACTATACCTTGTGCCCATCCAGGACCGCCACTATACCTTGTGACCATCCAGGACCGCCACTATACCTTGTGCCCATCCAGGACCGTCACTATACCTTGTGCCCATCCAGGACCGTCACTATACCTTGTGACCATCCAGGACCGTCACTATACCTTGTGCCCATCCAGGACCGTCACTATACCTTGTGACCATCCAGGACCGTCACTATACCTTGTGCCCATCCAGGACCGTCACTATACCTTGTGCCCATCCAGGACCGTCACTATACCTTGTGCCCATCCAGGACCGTCACTATACCTTGTGACCATCCAGGACCGTCACTATACCTTGTGACCATCCAGGACCGTTACTATACCTTGTGCACATCCAGGACCGTCACTATACCTTGTGACCATCCAGGACCGTCACTATACCTTGTGAACATCCAGGACCGTCACTATACCTTGTGCCCATCCAGGACCGTCACTATACCTTGTGCCCATCCAGGACCGTCACTATACCTTGTGACCATCCAGGACCGTCACTATACCTTGTGCACATCCAGGACCGTCACTTTACCTTGTGCACATCCAGGACCGTCACTATACCTTGTGCCCAGATTGCACCAAAACTTTCATTTGCTCTTGCATCATTGGTTTCTGTATCATGCCGTTGTAGACGATGAAGTTGTCCGCCCTCACAATCTGACATTAGTCGCCTCCAGCACGCGACATGCGTGAGACAGCAGTGGGTCTGTTCCTCCAACACGCGACATGCGTGAGACAGCAGTGGGTCTGTTCCTCCAGCACGCGACATGCGTGAGACAGCAGTGGGTCTGTTCTTATTGAACGTTTACCTCTTAGATAGCAGGACAGTCAAGACACAAATAGATGGTTTACAGTGCCACGACAAACAACCTCAATGGTCATTAGTATCATACAGACAACCTCAACAAATCACATCAAACTTGGCGACCGGACAAACAGCTTGGGCAGACGAATGGTAGCACAGGACGTCAAAGGATCTAGAACTACACATGGAAGACTAACGTAGACAGGCAATAGGAAATTGATGGCGAGCAACAGTTGCAGCTCTTAAGCTCTCCGGGAAACGAACTGTAGTTACGTATATAAATAAATAAATAAATAAATAAATAAATAAATAAATAAATAAATAAATAAATAAATAAATAAATAAATAAATATATATATATATATATATATATATATATATATATATATATATATATATATATATATATATATATATATATATATATATATATATATATATATATATATATATATATATATATATATATATATATATATATATACGAGGGTGAGTCAAGTGAAAACCGGAAATATGTTATAACGATAAGAATAATCATGCCATTATATTGTAACTTGCCAATATTGTTGTCCTGGATGTCTCGAAAGTCATGCACGGGCCATCGCGGTGATGACGCATAAGGTGACGTCATAATGACGTGTTAAAGATGGCCGCCCCGCCAGTGGAATGCACCAAACAGCAGCAGCGTTCTGTTATTCAATTTTTGATCAGCGAAGGGGTGAAACCAATAGAAATTCATTGGCGAATGAAGCTCAAGTACGGTGATGCATGCATGTCAAGGTCGCAGGTGTACGAATGGTGTACAAAGTTCAGAAACGGCGTGATTTCTGTGACAGATTGTTCACGACCGGGTCAGGCACACAGAGTTGTGACTCCAGAATCGATAGCAACCGTTGAACGACTCGTACAGGGAAAGCGCCGATTGACTGTGGATAATATTGCCACGCATCTTGACATCAGTCACGGTTCAGCACACCACATCATCTCTGATGTGCTACAGTACCACAAAGTGTCTGCAAGGTGGGTACCACGGCAGCTTACTCCAGAATTGAAACAACGACGCTGTACCTCTTCATCGGACCTGAAAGTCTTTCCTCCCAATGCCTCTTTGAGTTGTCCAAACAGGTGGAAATCACTTGGGGCTAGGTCTGGCGAGTACGGTAGATGTGGGAGACACTGAAAGTGCAGGGCCTCGATGGCTTCAGTCGTTACATGGGCTGTATGGGGTCGAGCATTTTCATGTTGCAAAAGGACACCTTTACTCAAAAGTCCACGTCGTTTGGATTTGATTGCGGATCGAAGATGATTAATGAGAAGCTCTGTATATGTGGCACTGGTGACAGTGTTGGCCCTTTGCATGTAGTGCTCTAAAATAACGCCTCGTTCATCCCAAAAGAGAGTCAAAATTACCTTCCCTGCAGATGGCTGCGTACGGAACTTCTTCGGTTTTTGCGAGGAGGGATGGCGCCAATCCTTGCTCGCTCGCTTTGTTTCAGGTTCGTGGTAAATGGTAGTGATCCCAAGTTTCGTCACCAGTAACAATTCTTGATAGGAAACCACAATCTTCTGTTTCGAATCGCCGCAAATGTTCTTGACAAGCATCAATGCGTCGTTGTTTCAATTCTGGAGTAAGCTGCCGTGGCACCCACCTTGCAGACACTTTGTGGTACTGTAGCACATCAGAGATGATGTGGTGTGCTGAACCGTGACTGATGTCAAGATGCGTGGCAATATTATCCACAGTCAATCGGCGCTTTCCCTGTACGAGTCGTTCAACGGTTGCTATCGATTCTGGAGTCACAACTCTGTGTGCCTGACCCGGTCGTGAACAATCTGTCACAGAAATCACGCCGTTTTTGAACTTTGTACACCATTCATACACCTACGACCTTGACATCCATGCATCACCGTACTTGAGCTTCATTCGCCGATGAATTTCTATTGGTTTCACCCCTTCGCTGATCAAAAATTGAATAACAGAACGCTGCTGCTGTTTGGTGCATTCCACTGGCGGGACGGCCATCTTTAACACGTCATTATGACGTCACCTTATGCGTCATCACCGCGATGGCCAGTGCATGACTTTCGAGACATCCAGGACAACAATATTGGCAAGTTACAATATAATGGCATGATTATTCTCATCGTTATAACATATTTCCGGTTTTCACTTGACTCACCCTCGTATATATATATATATATATATATATATATATATATATATATATATATATATATATATATATATATATATATATATATATATATATATATATATATATATATATATATATATATATATATATATATATATATACGCACATCTCTGAGCTTGCAAGGTCTCATTCAGACAAGGGCTGTTTACATGACGACACACCAGAGAACTATATGAGCTAGCTGCTACAACAGACTTGGCAAAGTTGCAAGCAAGTAATAAAACACTAGGTTTAATATTGCTAATAAAAACTTACTAAGAACAAAACAATCAATAAATCCCTAAGAAAATTAACCGGATCAACTATTACGTGCTGGTGCAAACAACTGAAAAATAGCGGTAGAATGAGCAGCATATCCGGAAGCCAACAGTCTCAGAAACGACCAGATATCATGCTGTACTCGCTGTCATCACCTAAGGTTATATCGTATTTGCGCTGATAGTGCTTGACGATTACAGAATAGATGCTGGAAAAATGTTTCAAAATGATGACCTGGTCACGGAATTGAGTGTCGCAGAGAGATTTATGATTAATAAATTTCTATATCTTTTCTTTATTCTACCCGTGTCTTCTACTTTATTATCGCTCTTTTATCCTTTCTTTTTTTTTCGCATTCGTCTGATTGTGAAAAAATAAAACTCTCCCATTCATACCTTCACCTGTCTCTTTTCTCATTTAGCATCGCATTTTTTATTGCTGTTAAGCTAGGTTCGTGAGGAGACCGAATGGTGTGCAATTCGTTCTCGAACAGACATGATGGCAGACAAATCGTCTAACATTTTCATCTGACACGGCGCTCTTGGTTAAGTTTCTCGGTGATGGGTGTGAAAGGCGCCAACATGCATAGCTCGGGAATGACCAGAGGTAGCTGTAGGTGTTAGAACGAGCACTGGCAGTTTTATTGCTGGCGCCTGAGTTAATGTGAAGTGTTAAGACGGGACGCTATTTCGGGTTTTCAAGAATGGCGTGCATCCTTTGTCCGTTTTCATATATTAAACCCCAGTAGTTAGACTTCAGGCATTCAGAGCTCCTAAGTTGCAGTAGACGGATCGCTCGTGCTAGAGAAATAAGCTTGTATAGCGCAGTTCTGAGTTTTCTCGTCAATTTTTTGCCGAACTTCTAGAATACCTATCTAGTGAATAAATTCTAGTTTCGTGGTGATTGCCGTAGTTCTGTTTGGAGGTAATATTATATCTAGTATTTTGTGAGTGATTTAAGTGGTAAATCGCCTATTTTACTTTCACTAGTTAGATTTCTGTGCAGAGGGATTAAATTATAAGTCTGTTATATTCTCTAGTTGACGTGTTAAAGTGGAAAGCAGAATAAATTATTATTTCTAGCTTAAACTCATACAGCTATAAATAAATTTAATTAAATTGCTAGTAATCAGTCGAGAATATTTTAAACTAACTTATAACTGCACTGATTCATCATTGAGTATTGACGAAATACGTATGTATTTCTAATTCATGATGATTGATTTTTATGAATATTATATTTTACGCGAGGAAAGGAGGTGTGTATAATATTATGGTTAAGTATTTTGTACTTTTCTCTTCCTTATACAGTTTTGGGTCAGCCCAAATTTTTACCAGCGGTTTTAGTACAACTAGAGAAGAAACATTTTTTTTATCTTTACTCACGTGGGTTTAAAAGTTAACACCTGGCTGGCAGTGTGTGTGCCTCCAGAAATAGACAGAGTACAAATCTCACTAACGGTTTTAAAGACTAAATGCCGATACTGTGCCTATTGAGCCAGGTTATATTTCTTCACAAACTCTCATGTACATGCATCCCTGTAGCGAGAAAATTACAAAACATTAACATTTTGACATTTTGACAAATTGTGGTGTGACCAATAATTATCTATTGAGAGAATTTACCAACCGGTCATCTTCCTAACTAAGGGAAACCTCGTGATTCTGACACAGTGTGCCCGCTTAAATCTAATTCTTACCTGAACTGAGTAAATTGACACGAACTTAAATCTGTAAAGAAAACTATCGCATGAAGAGGACGCTCCCAGGACCCATTGGATGAAACAAAAAAAGTCTGCAGAGGTGGGATCCGCTTTATCAAAAAGACAGACAGATTAAACGGTGTGTGTGTACTAACGTGCGCCAGACGGCGAACACCAGCAAGATTTTAGGTAAGAAAAGTGAGACAGGGGCCCCTGCTGAAAGAACAGAGTGAAAGCAGAACGAGTGATTCTTTTTCATTTTTATTGTCAGGCACCCAATTTTTTTTTGTAATTTCATTTATGCAAAGATTGTTGCAAATGACATTTTTCTCTTAGGACAGATTAGGGTATAAATTCTGTTCTCAACCTTAGAGGGAAATCTGAGACTATAGTGTATATATCCGTGACTCTTTGGGGCTATCATTTTTCTTGTAACAGGATCGTGGGCTAAACATCGAGGGAAAAGATTACACCTATGGGTCTATTATACTTGTAGTAATTCATTACCTTATATGTATTTTCTATGTTTGATATTAACATTTATGTGTTGTGGAAAAATTTTCCTTATGTTAATAAATTTACATAAACTTTATTCAAGCGTGTCGGTCAGCTCGTTCCAACATATCTATATTTCAAGGTTATTTTTTCCACGTCTGTGCGTCTAACTGTCGTCACTTATGTGTGTGTGTGTATGTGAGTGGAGATATATATATATATATATATTTAATATATATGTTTTTAGACTGTCTGACTCCTCTAGATCTGTTGTAGAAGATAGGCTGAAGGAGAGAAGATTCTCGATTTCAGGGACAGACTCTATTAAATTTCTCCATCTCACTCGTGGAAATCTATTTCTATTATTATCTCTCACTGTTGCTATCGCTTATTCTAATCTATTCAGAAGGGACCAACCCAAGTCTTAAATTCCCTATCAAAATCTACGATATTGAGACATAAGGGTTTTCACAGCATCCGTCAAAGCTGTAGAAGTAGGCGTAAGAGGCCTACTGGCTGCTCCAGTACATGATCTAGTAAAACTATTGGGCGGGAAGCGACATCAAGTACTAAAGCACTCAAAAGACATGGCGAAACCGCTAAAAAGGGCCTCGTGCTGGCTGTGAAGCGGGGTTCAGGACAATAGGTTTATGTACAATAAAATCATTACTTTCACAACGCCCTGGGTTGGCAGATAATGTATATAACCAGTTGTGAAGAGCCAGTTTAGTAATTGCAAACAATGTGGAGTGGGTTCAGTTCCCAGTGCAAGTAGTGCAGAAAAAAAGCGGATCCGCTTCCCTGAAGCGCGAAATAACATAATAAGCGCCGAAAATATTGCTTGACTGCAGGACTTCCTGATGGTCAGGTTTCGTGCTGATGTTATGTTCTATATAGAGTTTCCTATTACTGCAGGACTTTCTGATGGTCAGGTTTCGTGCTGATGTTATGTTCTATATAGAGTTTCCTATTACTGCAGGACTTTCTGATGGTCAGGTTTCGTGCTGATGTTATGTTCTATATAGAGTTTCCTATTACTGCAGGACTTTCTGATGGTCAGGTTTCGTGCTGATGTTATGTTCTATATAGAGTTTCCTATTACTGCAGGACTTTCTGATGGTCAGGTTTCGTGCTGATGTTATGTTCTATATAGAGTTCCCTATTACTGCAGAGAAGGTTGCAAACGTAAATGTTCATAACCATCATCATCACCCTTCACATCACAAGGGACATAATTCTTCCTGTTCCATGTCATCTGCCTTTGGGTCTTTCCATGTCGTATTCATCCGTCTCAGGTCCGTCTCCAGTTCTTGTCTCCATGTGTTCTTGTCTCCATGTGTTCTTGTGTCTCCATGTGTTCTTTTGTCTCCATGTGTTCTTGTCTCCATGTGTTCTTTTGTCTCCATGTGTTCTTTTGTCTCCATGTGTTCTTTTGTCTCCATGTGTTCTTTTGTCTCCATGTGTTCTTTTGTCTCCATGTGTTCTTCTCTCCATGTGTTCTTGTCTCCATGTGTTCTTGTCTCCATGTGTTCTTGTCTCCACGTGTTCTTGTCTCCATGTGTTCTTGTCTCCATGTGTTCTTGTCTGTATGTGTTCTTGTCTCCATGTGTTCTTTTGTCTCCCTCTGCCTCGCTTACCACGGGGATTCCAGAACAAGTATTGTCTAGTAATGTTATCAACAGGTTTCCTCAATCTGTGTTCTATCCATCTTCCTCTCATCCCTTGTTCCACTGGAGTTTGTCTGGTTCTTGTCATCAGTTCCACATTAGTGATCTGTCATGCCACTTCAATCCTTCTGTTATATGCAAGTATCCATTTATGACACGCGATTATCCGCGCATGCGTGTTGGTTTGGCGGGACCGGGAGACTGGATCCCGTGACAGTCGGCCTGGGCGTTTTGAGCTGAGAAGGTTTTCAGGGATCCTTCTCGGACTGTGTGAACGGGGAACAGAGTCCTCTGTGTGATAAAAATGTTGGAGATTTTTCCACTGTTATAATTCTGACATATTTCTGAGAGCCAAGGATGGCGAATGTTTTATGTTTTATTCTTGGATGGCAGTGAAGGTAAAATTACCCTTTAAACGATTTTTTGTAGCCAAGAACTTTGTATTATGATGCTACCAGCCCAAGATGGTTGGCTGATATATTGAGGTGTTTTTCTCCTGGTGCGGCGGAGAGTTTATGAGAATATTGATATTGTTATCTTGCCAAAGAATTATATGACTTTTTTGTCAGAGGAAACATAGAGAATATTATATGGAAGCCCGACACTTATGCGGCTTATATTGGCAAAGAATTATATGACTTGTTTGTCAGAGGAACTATAGAGAATATTATATGGAAGCCCGACACTTATGCGGCTTATATTGGCAAAGAATGATAGGACTTGTTTGTCAGAGGAAACACAGAGAATATTATATGGAAGGCCGCCATTTATGCGGCTATATTGCTAAAGAGTTACCTGGCATATTTTGTCAGAGGAAACACAGAGAATATTTGATATTTTGAAGCCCGCCATATATGCGGCTATATTTTGCCAGAGTCTCTGTCGTATTGGATGCAGTGAATTAATATTATCTACATGATGTTGATGTGCTTGAACCTTGTCCTAATGACAGTATGTTTGTTTGAGGTCAACGTGATGTTATCGTAATAAATCGTTGGAACCGTGCAAGTCGTTTTCAACCTTCCTGACTTCTGCATGTGGTATGAAGGGTGTGTATACTGGGAATAATTGATCAAGAACTTACACCCATTCGCGTATGTTGCCTTATCTATACACACACGCCATGTCGGCCACTTCTACTCTTCACTTCATGCCACGAGAAGATTACAAGCCACAATAACTGTTTGCAACAGTGCATCGATCAAGAACTTGATCAAAATCATACAACGCTTCTTGCAACAGTGGTGGTTAGAATCCTTACATCCAACAGGAACAACCACCACCTTTTCAACAATCAAACATTATCGTATTGCAACAGTGGTTTGCCAGCTTGATGGGGCTATCAACAACATAGTTCAACTGTTGTCATTATCACCTGGAAGTACCCGGCGTTGCCCGGAAGTTTTCTACACAAGTTAACCAGAATTCCAGGATTCCTGTACGCCTTCTTGAGTTCCAGTGTCGAGCGCCATTGGAGTGTCAAGAATGCAGTGTTCCAGCAAACTTCGGATGTCTGTACTTGGAGTTGTGTTGAAAGTCACTTC
Organism: Oreohelix idahoensis; assembly: GCA_024509875.1. Taxonomy (NCBI): domain Eukaryota; kingdom Metazoa; phylum Mollusca; class Gastropoda; order Stylommatophora; family Oreohelicidae; genus Oreohelix; species Oreohelix idahoensis. The sequence goes on from JAMPIV010021401.1 coordinate 226,353, forward strand.
TACTTGGAAGTTCCAGGATTGACCACCAACGGAGCTCATTAGCTGTGTTTTGCTGTTTCATCATTGCTGCTATTGTGGAAGCTGGGATTTTTGTTGTCATCTTAAAAGATAAGTGGCTATTTGTTTGTTTGTAGACTGAGCCTCTATATTGTGAGTTAATTAAGCCTTCCTCATATATTTAGGCTACTTATATATGCCCTGTTTCCATGTTATATATGTTCTTTTTCCTTAGCGGGTTTGGTTGGGCGGAGACTGTCGTAGGATATCCTACTTTACCGAGGGCCTACGACAGCGTTCTTTAGGGACTATTGCGAATTTCCCGCAGTGGAAATTGCCAGCAACTTTTTGTTGCTGACGTATTTTGTCCACTACGTTGGTCTTCCGTGATATTTTTGTTTAGTTGTGACGAGCTGTTCTGCGTTGTTTTTCGTATATTTCTTCTCCGTTCTTTAGTTTTGATTAATTTGTTTGTATTTGTCTGCCTCCCATTTTCTATCGTTTATTTCTTTACACCTTTACGTTTATACACTGTGTAGTCGATTGTCTGGTTAGTATATTCGCAGCTGTCATTACAAGCTTTGTAATATTCTGCTTTAGTTCTGCTTTATTGTTTTGTTGATTCCTGCGAACGTTCTGATTTGTCCTTGATATTTTGTCTTAGTCTTTCTAGTTGATATTATTCATTGTTGTTATACACTGTCAATATTGTTATGCACAATAAGTATATAAGTGATTATTATATTATTGATAAGTAATAATTATACAAGTTCATTGACAAAGACTTGTCACCCACTGAGTTGGGATAAAGTGAGTTTCTAAAAAAATAATTATTGCACAAGGTATTTATCTTATATAATCCAGCATAATGTCTAGTTTGGATTATTTCATTGCACAAGTGAAAGCCCTTGGCAAGACTGAGGAGAAATTATAAGAATTTGCACTTGCTGAATATGCCAAGGCGCAGAAGGCTGAAGAAAAGAGACAGAAAATGGAAGTTGAAAAACAGGAAATCGAAGCTGAAGATAGGAGATTGCAATTGCAGATGCAGGGTGATGAGAGAAAATTCCAAATGGAGATGGAACAAAAGAAATTAGAAGCTGAAAATAAAAAATTAGAAAGAGAGGCTGAAGATAAAAATATACAAATGCAAATGGAGGCTAAAAAAAAAAAATTAGAAATGGAGGCTGAAAAACAGAAAATGTTACACGACGAGAGAGTCTTAGCTATGGAGCTGGGAAAAATAAAGGTAGTAAATATGGGTAATGCTCAAAATGAGACAAACAATCAAACAACTTCTAATAAGGCAAATACTAAACCTCATGATATTAAATTACCTGCTTTCAACCCTACCAGTGACGATATCTCATTCTATCCAAACAGATTTGAACTTTCATGCGAATCTCATAAGATAGACAAGACGCAATATGTTGCACAACTTATGAACATACTTAAGGGTGAAGCTTTAAATTCTATAAGTGTATTGGAAGGTCCTGACAAGTATAACTATGATGTTGTCAGGGCGGCCTTATTTAAAAAATATCAACTGGATGAAGAAGGTTATCGCCTACGCTTTAAGTCTCTATTACCAGAGACAGGAAAAGATTTTTCAGAATTTATATCTGATATTAGCCTTACGTTTTCACGGTGGGTCGAACTTTCAAAAACTGAACACACAAATGAAGCCCTTAAGGACTTATTGCTACGCGACAAAGTCATGTCGTCGGTTAGTAAAGCTTTTCTTTCTTTCCTACATGAACGAAAGCCTCCAAACTTGAAAGATATGGAGCAATACTGTCGCCAATACGTGACTGCACATCATAATGTAACGGTTAGCAACTCTAAAGTCGAAGAAGGTTTACCCGTTGCTTCAGCAATACCATATGATCCTAATTGGCGACGTAGATCTCAAAGCGTTGATCGAAATTTTGGTGGTAGAGATAATATAAATTTTAGACTGAACCAAGGGGGATCATTCCGTAATGAATCTTCTTCAAGGAACTGGAGACAATTTAACGGTCTTCAAAATGTTGGTCCCAATAATTATGGAAATTTTGGAAGAGATAACTACGATAGATGTTATCAACCTTATGGTAATTTTTCTCAGAGACAGCAAAACCCATCAAATAGATATTTTGATCAAAGGGGAAATAGTAATCGCGACAATGCAAACTGGTGTTCAAATCATAACAATGCTTCCAATAGAAATAATAGCCGCGATAGATCGCGATATGACGGTAGATCAAATGATAGATCGCATCGCCAGGCTAACGCTGCTCAACAAGAGCCCCAGGTTGTGAATAATCAAGGTAATAATAATAATGGTGTCTCTAATGCTATTGATTGCTCTGCTTTCGATTTCGAGAGAGCATTTCAATGCCCGGAATGCACAACTCTGTTCCAACCTACATCTATAACTACCTTGAGTTGCGGTCATCCTCTACCCGCTCTTCCTGCCACAGCGGCGCATGACGGAAGAGGGTCTCTTACTCTACATAAGTGGTTTGTGAATAATAATCCATTCTCAGATCTCTTTGATTCTGGATGCGCAACTGTTGGAATTAGACAGTCTCTGGTCCATCCATCTTGTGCAACAGGTAATGTGGTGAAATATGTGACATTCGGCGGGACAGTTGAGACTTTTCCGACTGCCATAGTTCACATTGCCACACAATATTTCACTGGTTATATACACGCATGTTTGCTCAGAGCACCTATCGCCGACCTTACAGATACATGGTGTAAAGGTCTGTACGTCGGTACAAATTGCTGCTTGGGAACAGCAACATAACCTTACTGCTTCTACCTTAGGGACTATACCAAAATCTTCTCACGTTATACCTTCTACTAATTTGGTGAAATCTTGCAGTATTGATGATACGATTGCTCATCATACTAATTTTGGTGCTTCTTTTAGCCCAGTTCGACATACTTCAGTATGTCGTCACTCTAACTTTGGCTCTTCTTTAACTACTATTGTAGAAGAAGATCCTTCGATTTGGTCTGATACAGACACTAACTTCTTCTCTACGACTGAATGTACATCCAGTCATGTTGATTGCAACTTCTTTACTGCAATTACTAGCGTTTTCTTTGCCACATGTACAAACTTAATTGTTAGTACATACCTATACCTTATCAGTTTCTTTACTTTTCTTGCTTCGCCGGTTAGCTCAGTATCTTCGTCTTTTACGACTTTTTGTCGTACTTACTGCTTTTCTTTTAAACTTCGACTTAGGTCCAAGTTTACCAATGTCTGGTTTTGCATCTTAATTGTATGCTTCTTGTTTTTCTCTTTGCCCAGTACACAGGCTATGACGTCAGTTCAGCCGTTAGGATGTACACATTTATCAACTGCATTTCCTTTGTCTTGCGCAAAATCTCAGATTGTTAGCCATTATGACACTCTTGGTCATAGTTACCATCTTATAAATTTGTCTTTTGACGTGGGTATCATGTGTATACTCACGACTTTTCTTTACATAAACTACATGCTGCTATTTTTTCTCACATACTTTTATAACCCTGGGTAATTCAGAATTCTGGACTAGTTGTATTACTTTCTCTATTACCGTCTCTAGAGTAACGGAGGAAGGTTTGATTATCACAATATAGGGGTCGGAAGTTTGCACGGCCACATTTGATAGCTAAGAATGTAGAATTAACTATTGTATATTATAAAATCCTACGGTTATCAGATAGAATTGTGTCATTTGTATTTTCTCACAGCGAATCAGTGCTGTTATATGGAGGGTCTCAACAGTTTACCAGTTATTTCAAGATTAGACGTCCCTGCTTACCATTTGGCATTTGACGCTACTTTAGATGTCTGTGGTGCCCTCTTGAGTACAGAATGTTCTGCGACTTCGGAATTCTCCAGATAGTTAACATTATTGTACTTTAGTATATGACATTAGGTTGAAATATATTACATTATGATATGAAATAACCTTTTGATGATAATATATTGGTGTCACTATACTGCTGTAGATTACTATGTTATAAGTTTAATATGGTAATGACACCTCTATTTTTGTAATTTATCTTTGCGAGACATGTGGATATTGTTGTTTTTGTTGGCATATACGAAGTCATATGAATGTTTTTTTTCTTGCATTGTAATGTTTCCAGCACTTTATTGTGCGATTGTGGCACCCCATTTTTTATTTTATGGTAGTATTTTGAGAAAAAAGTTTCTCTAACGTTGTGAGATAATTTTTTGTTCTCACCAGATGCTCCATTGTGCGTCAGTATAGCCTGACATTATGGCGGTATATACATTTTGATGCCTTCATCAGCGCATCATTTATGCGTTATGAGCATGTTGTCTAGGTTATCATGCTCATTATTTTTATTTTGGGGTGTGTAAGTATATTCAGATTGCCATGTACATTGCTATATTATTATGGTATTCATTTATGCTATGCATGTGATTACCATGTCATATTTGTGTCTTCTTCATTCTTAGGCATTGCTTTCCTTCTTCTTTTCTCTTTCCTTTCGTATCCCATCTTGTCTTTGTTTACTTGTAACTTTTCTACTTTTTTCTCATGATATCTTCGCGTTCTATCTGCATTCCTCTTGTATTTATGATTTTTTATAGACTATACTTAAGTCTACATATGTGTATGCTACCGCCCTCTTTAGTTTTTTCTATTCGATGTATGTTTTCCCAAAAAAAAATGTTATCATTTTTTTTCCCTGGCGGGTGCGGTAGACTGTTAAAGTCTGTTTTTCTTAAGCTAGGGATGTAAACTTTTATACTATGGTCTAAGGGAGATTACAGGTTGTAATACTTTTTTGGTACAGGTCTGATTTAGTTGTTATCTCCCTTGACTTGCCATTTGGTCTTTTAAGATTTTCTGTTCGTAGATTTTTCTAGAACAGTTCACGAGAACGTTTCAGTTTGTTCTCGTGGGAGCTCAACTCACGTCACGCGATTATCCGCGCATGCGTGTTGATTTGGCGGGACCGGGAGACTGGATTCCGTGACAGTCGGCCTGGGCGTTTTGAGCTGAAAAAGTGTTCAGGGATCCTTCTCGGACTGTGTGAACGGGGAACAGAGTCCTCTGTGTGATAAAACTGTTTGAGATTTTTCCCCTGTTATAATTCTGACATATTTCTGAGAGCCAAGGATGGCGAATGTTTTGTGTTTTATTCTTGGATGTCAGTGAAGGTAAAATTACCCTTTAAACTATTTTTTGTAGCCAAGAACTTTGTATTATGATGCTACCAGCCCAAGATGGTTGGCTGATATATTGAGGTGACTTTCTCCTGGTGCGGCGTATGTTGCCTTATCTATACACACACGCCATGTCGGCCACTTCTACTCTTCACTTCATGCCACGAGAAGAATACAAGCCGCAATAACAGTTTGCAACAGTGCACCGATCAAGAACTTGATCACAATCATACAACGCTTCTTGCAACAGTGGTGGTTAGAATCCTTACATCAAACAGTAACAACCACCACCTTTTCAACAATCAAACATTATCATACTGCAACAGAATTGAAGATTCTTATTTTCGTGGTGAACATGATTTCTTTTGATGTCCATATATGTCCCGATGTAATGTTCTTTTCGCATAATTCCGAGCTGCAATGTTCTCCTCCAAAAAAATCAATCATCATACTCCCCCTACAGTTATTATTTGTCATGGTAACATTAAACTGTTCTTGAAAAAGGGCAAGGTCGTTGCTCTTTAATATTGACTGCACGTGGCTAAATGTGGACCACACTTCCGTTAGTTCAGTCATAAATTGTTATCTTTCCAGTCAAGCGAGGCCACGCATACAAAGTGTAGACATCCAAATATTTCCGCTATAAAGTAGAGGATGGACGGATGGATTAATAGCTTTAGTTTAGTTCATGTGGAAGTTAAACAGGCTGCCTTTAAATTAGCAAAGGTCAGAATCATTTCACACACATGAAATGAGTGGAAAATGAGGGAGATAATATGAGATGAGAAATAAAAAAGGGGAACAATCTGCATAGATTGGGGGACATAATAAAAAAGAGAATGAAATAGCTCGTCAATAAGCGTGTATCATTGGGTAAGTGATACTTACTTACTTAGTCGTTCCCCTTCTACCGTGAAGTGTAGAGGTATGGGTAAGTGATGCAAAGTAAAAATGTGCACGGCAGGCTTAGTCAGCCAGAAGGAGTGCCAGAAAAAAGGTGGGTAATCATTATAAATCGGTCGTGAGAAATAGAATTCAATCATTAATTTATGTTCACGAGAGTGATCGATCTTTGCCCCGCTGAGAGATAAAAACGTTCAGGCATAACTCACGGAGAATGAAACAAATTAAAATAAACGTGCTTGTTCCGATCTATCCTGTCACGCGCAGCCAACGATAAAGAGGGAGGCGGAACTAACAATAGCGTGATCGTCAATTACATGAACTCGTACTGTAAATATTTGGAATAATGTTGACGATAAACCAGCAATTTGTAATGGAGCTTACAGGGTGAAATACCGCACCATAAACAGCGTTGTAAGCCCCTGAGGTGTTAGCCATGAGGTGATAGCCCAGAGGTGTTAGCCATGAGATGTTAGCCCTGAGTTGTTAGCCATGAGATGTTAGTCCTGAGGTGATAGCACTGAGGTTTTAGCCATGAGATGTTAGCACTGAGTTGTTAGCCATGAGGTGTTGGTCCTGAGGTGTTAGCCCTGAGGTGATAGCCCTGAGGTGTTAGCCCTGAGGTGTTAGCCCTGAGGTGTTAGTCCTGAGGTGATAGCAATGAGGTTTTAGCCATGAGATGTTAGCACTGAGTTGTTAGCCACGAGGTGTTGGTCCTGAGGTGTTAGCTCTGAGGTGATAGCCCTGAGGTGTTAGCCCTGAGGTGTTAGCCCTGAGGTGTTAGCCATGAGGTGATAGCAATGAGGTTTTAGCCATGAGATGTTAGCACTGAGTTGTTAGCCATGAGGTGTTGGTCCTGAGGTGTTAGCCCTGAGGTGTTAGCCCTGAGGTGTTAGCCATGAGGTGTTAGCCATGAGGTGTTGGTCCTGAGGTGTTGGTCCTGAGGTGTTGGTCCTGAGGTGTTGGTCCTGAGGTGTTAGCCCTGAGGTGTTAGCCCTGAAGTGATAGCCCTGAGGTGTTAGCCCTGAGGTGTTAGCCATGAGGTGTTAGCCATGAGGTGTTGGTCCTGAGGTGTTGGTCCTGAGGTGTTGGTCCTGAGGTGTTGGTCCTGAGGTGTTAGCCCTGAGGTGTTAGCCCTGAAGTGATAGCCCTGAGGTGTTAGCCCTGAGGTGATAGCCCTGAGGTGTTAGCCCTGAGGTGATAGCCCTGAGGTGTTAGCCCTGAAGTGATAGCCCTGAGGTGTTAGCCCTGAGGTGATAGCCCTGAGGTGTTAGCCCTGAGGTGATAGCCCTGAGGTGTTAGCCCTGAAGTGATAGCCCTGAGGTGTTAGCCCTGAAGTGATAGCTCTGAGGTGTTAGCCCTGAGGTGATAGCCCTGAGTTGTTAGCCCTGAGGTGTTAGCCCTGAGGTGTTAGCCCTGAAGTGATAGCCCTGAGGTGTTAGCCCTGAGGTGATAGCCCTGAGGTGCTGTTTTTTAACAGTGCTCCTTTCGGCGTGTTCTCCTCTCTTCTGCTTGTTGTGTGAGCTTTTTTCGCCCAACCTGAGGTGGCGGTGTAGGGAGCATCGCCACATAATGCAGTCGGCAGCTTCACCCTCCTAAGTTGCTGGATCCATGTCCAGTGCCTTCATATCTCTCTTGCACACATCTTTGAACCTCAGCTGTGGTCGCCCACCTGATCTCTAGCCGTCTTCCAGTTGTCCGTAGAAGATATCTTTAGGGATGCTACCATCTTCCATACGTCGTAAATGGCCACGCAGTGTCTAAGCAGTGTCTAGGCAGTATTGTGAAGGCCAGCCAGTGACAGCATCTCGACAGTTGTTACTTCCACCTTCTTCAAAGTTACAAAGACGTGACGTAGTACACAGTTCTGTAAATACATCATCTTCTTGATGCCCTCAAGTATTTAGGTAATTACATTCATCCATCCCTGTAAGTGATTACATTCATCCATCCCTATAAGTGATTACATTCATCCATCCCTATGAGTGATTACATTCATGTATCCCTGAGTGATTACATTCATCCATCCCTATGAGTGATTACATTCATCCATCCCTATGAGTGATTACATTCATCCATCCCTATGAGTGATTACATTCATCCATCCCTATGAGTGATTACATTCATCCATCCCTATGAGTGATTACATTCATCCATCCCTATGAGAGATTACATTCATCCATCCCTATGAGTGATTACATTCATCCATCCCTATGAGTGATTACATTCATCCATCCCTATGAGTGATTACATTCATCCATCCCTATGAGTGATTACATTCATACATCCCTATGAGTTATTACATTCATCCATCCCTATGGGTGATGACATTCATCCATCCCTATGAGTGATTAAGAACAAAGCGTAAGATTAATGTTAAAAACAAGACTAATTATCACGATCATTATAATTGTCCTTTTTCAACTCCATAAGGAACAGGGGACCACCACTGTAGTTGATGGCCTTGCAGGAAGCCTGCGCTGATGTACTTTTGTGACGTCCGTTTCTGCATCACTTTGCTTTACATAATGGTTTTAGCTGTCCTATGTCCAACCTCACTTTAGTCACCTTTTACGACATGCATGAGGGGGTAGTAGTCCTACTCTGTCCTTGTCCTCTCTGAGATTCCCGGCAAGTACCGTACTTTCCCGAATATAATACGACCTCGTACATAATACCACCATCAAGTTTTGAAGTCTTTCTTCTTATTCTTCTTCCGCGTTTGCCCTCAACACTTCCACATTAATGACATCTGTTTGCTCTTCCACATTAATGACTCTAATATAGGGCAGTACTCTAATAAAGGCAGAGTTAGTCACTCAAGGTTCCTGACATCTTCGTTTGCCTCAACACTTCCACATCAATGATACTATAAATAAAGGGCAGTATGTCAGCTCAAGGTTCTGACATTCTGTTTGCCCTCAACACTTCCACATTAATGACTCTAATAAAGGCAGTAGTCAGCTCAAGGTTCCTGACATCTCGTTTGCTCTCAACATTTCCACATTAATGACTCTAATAAAGGCAGTAGTCAGCTCAAGGTTCCTGACATCTCGTTTGCCCTCAACACTTCCACATTAATGACTCTAATAAAGGCAGTAGTCAGCTCAAGGTTCCTGACATCTCGTTTGCCCTCAACACTTCCACATTAATGACTCTAATAAAGGCAGTAGTCAGCTCAAGGTTCCTGACATCTCGTTTGCCCTCAACACTTCCACATTAATGACTCTAATAAAGGCAGTAGTCAGCTTCTAGGTTCCTGGACATCTACGTTTGCCCTCTAACAGCTTCTACATCAGTGACTCTAATCAGAGGCAGTTGTGGTAGTCAGCGCTCATGGTTCCTGACATCCCTCCTCGTTTGCCCCTCATAGATATTTATTCACAGTTCATGACTCGAGTTAATAAATGCCTGTAGTAGTCAGCTCATAGTGTTCCTGATCAGATCTAGTTTTGCCCTCAAACTTTCCACCTTAAATGGACTCTAATAAAAGGCTAGTAGTCAGCTCAAGGTTTCCTGGACGATCAAATCGTTTGCCCACAAAACACTTCCCACATCAAAGACTCTAATAAAGGCAGTAGTTCAGCCCTCAAGGTTTCCGAACATCTCCGTTTGCCCTCAACACTTCTGCGTCAATTTACTCTAATAAAAGGCATTAGTCAGCTCAAGGTTCCTGACATCCCTCCGTTTTGGCCCTCAAACACTTCTACCATCAATGAGACTCTAATAAAGGCAGTCGTCCAGCTTCAAGGTTCCTGACAATCTTGTTTTGCTCTCAACACTCTTCTACATTCATGACTCTAATAAAGGATGTAGTTAGCAAGTTAGCACAGGGTTCCTGACATCTCGCTTCACCCTCAAACTTCTACATTCATGACTCTAATAAAGGATGTAGTTAGCAAGTTAGCACAGGGTTCCTGACATCTCGCTTCACCCTCAAACTTCTACATTCATGACTCTAATAAAGGATGTAGTTAGCAAGTTAGCACAGGGTTCCTGACATCTCGCTTCACCCTCAAACTTCTACATTCATGACTCTAATAAAGGATGTAGTTAGCAAGTTAGCACAGGGTTCCTGACATCTCGCTTCACCCTCAAACTTCTACATTCATGACTCTAATAAAGGATGTAGTTAGCAAGTTAGCACAGGGTTCCTGACATCTCGCTTCACCCTCAAACTTCTACATTCATGACTCTAATAAAGGATGTAGTTAGCAAGTTAGCACAGGGTTCCTGACATCTCGCTTCACCCTCAAACTTCTACATTCATGACTCTAATAAAGGATGTAGTTAGCAAGTTAGCACAGGGTTCCTGACATCTCGCTTCACCCTCAAACTTCTACATTCATGACTCTAATAAAGGATGTAGTTAGCAAGTTAGCACAGGGTTCCTGACATCTCGCTTCACCCTCAAACTTCTACATTCATGACTCTAATAAAGGATGTAGTTAGCAAGTTAGCACAGGGTTCCTGACATCTCGCTTCACCCTCAAACTTCTACATTCATGACTCTAATAAAGGATGTAGTTAGCAAGTTAGCACAGGGTTCCTGACATCTCGCTTCACCCTCAAACTTCTACATTCATGACTCTAATAAAGGATGTAGTTAGCAAGTTAGCACAGGGTTCCTGACATCTCGCTTCACCCTCAAACTTCTACATTCATGACTCTAATAAAGGATGTAGTTAGCAAGTTAGCACAGGGTTCCTGACATCTCGCTTCACCCTCAAACTTCTACATTCATGACTCTAATAAAGGTAGTAGTCTGCTCAAGTTCCATAAACTTCTACATTCATGACTCTAATAAAGGATGTAGTTAGCAAGTTAGCACAGGGTTCCTAACATCTCGCTTCACCCTCAAAACTTCTACATTCATGACTCTAAAAAAGGATGTAGTTAGCAAGTTAGCACAGGGTTCCTGACATCTCGCTTCACCCTCAAACTTCTACATTCATGACTCTAATAAAGGATGTAGTTAGCAAGTTAGCACAGGGTTCCTGACATCTCGCTTCACTTCCCTCAAACTTCTACATTCATGACTCTAATAAAGGATGTAGTTAGCAAGTTACACAGGGTTCCTGACATCTCGCTTCCCCCTCAAACTCCTACATTCATGACTCTAATAAAGGATGTAGTTAGCAAGTTAGCACAGGGTTTCTGACATCTCGCTACCCTCAAACTTCTACATTCATGACTCTAATAAAGGATGTAGTTAGCAAGTTAGCACAGGGTTCCTAGCTTCACCCTCAAACTTCTACATTCTGACTCTAATAAAGGATCGCTTCAAGTTAGCACCTCCTGACATCTCGCTACCCTCAAACTTCTACATTCATGACTCTAATAAAGGATGTAGTTAGCAAGAGCACAGGGTTCCTGACATCTCGCTTCACCCTCAAACTTCTACATTCATGACTCTAATAAGCAAGTTAGCACAGGGTTCCTGACATCTCGCTTCACCCTCAAACTTCTACTTTCATGACTCTAATAAAGGATGTAGTTAGCAAGTTAGCACAGGGTTCCTGACATCTCGCTTCACCCTCAAACTTCTACATTCATGACTCTAATAAAGGTTGCAAGTTAGTTCCAATCTCGTTCAAAGCACAGGGTTCCTGACATCTCGCTTCACCCTCAAACTTCTACATTCATGACTCTAATAAAGGATGTAGTTAGCAAGTTAGCACAGGGTTCCTGACATCTCGCTTCACCCTCAAACTTCTACATTCATGACTCTAATAAAGGATGTAGTTAGCAAGTTAGCACAGGGTTCCTGACATCTCGCTTCACCCTCAAACTTCTACATTCATGACTCTAATAAAGGATGTAGTTAGCAAGTTAGCACAGGGTTCCTGACATCTCGCTTCACCCTCAAACTTCTACATTCATGACTCTCTAATAAAGGATGTAGTTAGCAAGTTAGCACAGGGTTCCTGACATCTCGCTTCACCCTCAAACTTCTACATTCATGACTCTAATAAAGGATGTAGTTAGCAAGTTAGCACAGGGTTCCTGACATCTCGCTTCACCCTCAAACTTCTACATTCATGACTCTAATAAAGGATGTAGTTAGCAAGTTAGCACAGGGTTCCTGACATCTCGCTTCACCCTCAAACTTCTACATTCATGACTCTAATAAAGGATGTAGTTAGCAAGTTAGCACAGGGTTCCTGACATCTCGCTTCACCCTCAAACTTCTACATTCATGACTCTAATAAAGGATGTAGTTAGCAAGTTAGCACAGGGTTCCTGACATCTCGCTTCACCCTCAAACTTCTACATTCATGACTCTAATAAAGGATGTAGTTAGCAAGTTAGCACAGGGTTCCTGACATCTCGCTTCACCCTCAAACTTCTACATTCATGACTCTAATAATGACTCTAATAAAGGATGTAGTTAGCAAGTTAGCACAGGGTTCCTGACATCTCGCTTCACCCTCAAACTTCTACATTCATGACTCTAATAAAGGATGTAGTTAGCAAGTTAGCACAGGGTTCCTGACATCTCGCTTCACCCTCAAACTTCTACATTCATGACTCTAATAAAGGATGTAGTTAGCAAGTTAGCACAGGGTTCCTGACATCTCGCTTCACCCTCAAACTTCTACATTCATGACTCTAATAAAGGATGTAGTTAGCAAGTTAGCACAGGGTTCCTGACATCTCGCTTCACCCTCAAACTTCTACATTCATGACTCTAATAAAGGATGTAGTTAGCAAGTTAGCACAGGGTTCCTGACATCTCGCTTCAGCACAGGGTTCCCTCAAACTTCTACATTCATGACTCTAATAAAGGATGTAGTTAGCAAGTTAGCACAGGGTTCCTGACATCTCGCTTCACCCTCAAACTTTCTACATTCATGACTCTAATAAAGGATGTAGTTAGCAAGTTAGCACAGGGTTCCTGACATCTCGCTTCACCCTCAAACTTCTACATTCATGACTCTAATAAAGGATGTAGTTAGCAAGTTAGCACAGGGTTCCTGACATCTCGCTTCACCCTCAAACTTCTACATTCATGACTCTAATAAAGGATGTAGTTAGCAAGTTAGCACAGGGTTCCTGACATCTCGCTTCACCCTCAAACTTCTACATTCATGACTCTAATAAAGGATGTAGTTAGCAAGTTAGCACAGGGTTCCTGACATCTCGCTTCACCCTCAAACTTCTACATTCATGACTCTAATAAAGGATGTAGTTAGCAAGTTAGCACAGGGTTCCTGACATCTCGCTTCACCCTCAAACTTCTACATTCATGACTCTAATAAAGGATGTAGTTAGCAAGTTAGCACAGGGTTCCTGACATCTCGCTTCACCCTCAAACTTCTACATTCATGACTCTAATAAAGGATGTAGTTAGCAAGTTAGCACAGGGTTCCTGACATCTCGCTTCACCCTCAAACTTCTACATTCATGACTCTAATAAAGGATGTAGTTAGCAAGTTAGCACAGGGTTCCTGACATCTCGCTTCACCCTCAAGCGTGTACATTCATGACTCTAATAAAGGATGTAGTTAGCAAGTTAGCACAGGGTTCCTGACATCTCGCTTCACCCTCAAACTTCTACATTCATGACTCTAATAAAGGATGTAGTTAGCAAGTTAGCACAGGGTTCCTGACATCTCGCTTCACCCTATATGCCACTCCGTTCACTGCTGTAAGTTGGGCAGGACTTGAGCAGATGTTCAGCTGTCATGGGGCTTGTGCTAAAGGAGCAGAGATCTATTGGATGAATCCTGTACTTGTGATGTAGATGTTACTTCAACCTAGTGTGACCAGTACGTAGCCGGAAAATGATGACCTTGTCTGACTAGGATAGCTGGTGATAGGCATCATCTTCTATGTGACCTAGGTGTTCTCTGTCCCATTTGGACTTCAATATGGCTTTTATAGTTGTGTTAGCCATTTCATAAGTTGTCTCTATATCGTTTTGTTGAAGTGCTCCCCCTTCTTAAGCAAGGTATCTGCCTCTTCGTTGCCTGGAATGGTGCAATTGGCTGGTATCCACTGGACTGTGCACTAGGGGAAGCATTTGGCCAGGCTTTCAAGCGAGTTTATCAGATCTTTCTACCATTTAACATGGTGGCTCTTCAGTGATGTTATTACTGAGAGGGCATCTGTAAAGATCACTATCTGTTTTTCTGCACGTGCGTTGTACTCAACAAGAGTTTCCGCTGCCTATTTCAGGGCTTCTGCTTTAGCATTGAAGTTACTGCAGTATTTGCCAGTCGCTATTGCCACAGACCGAATTCTATTCTTTAATTTGATGAGTATGCCAGCTCTCTCATTTTTCAATTGCATTTTTTGTGCGGAACCATCAGTATATGCATGTAACTATAGCCTCGCTGGACATTTTTTGTCAATATACAAGGTTGCTATTCGCTTTTTTTCTGTCTGAATTCCTTTACTTTCAGTGCCTGGATTATCAGATTTTTAGATCAGGAAAGAATCTTCTTTTCCACAGTGATATAATTGTGCTTGGTGGTATTTTCTTTGCTATTGAGTTTGCTAGCCTGGTATTTTCGTTAATATTTCTTTTGCCTTGGCAACAAAATTAGTTCGCTTAAGCCTGCCTCTTCTTAGCCTGTTTATTCTATTGCACATGGGGTGTCCTTCGAGTCTTAAATCGTTCAGCTTGTTGTAATTTTATGCTGTCTCGTCTGTACTTCATTGATTGTAGCCTGTAATGCGACCAACTAACACTGACCTATTAAAATACCAGTTCAGTGACACTGAAGGGTGCAAATCCTCACTCTCTTGCTTCGTTTTGATCTTGAGTATATTATTAGACGCCCGCGGTGATTAGAGCCTGCGTCGGCCGGTACAGTTGCAGCATGCAACTAAATAGACTTTGTGTAGGAATCTACCGTTACTTCAGTGAAAAATGTTAGGCTCCGAATATAACACGAGCTTTCAGAAGGATATTTTAAGGAAAAAAAAACATCGCCACTATATTCGGAACAATACAGTTCACTGGGCCATATCCAAGTATTATAGGCCTACTTAGAATGTACATCATTTCTTTCATCTTTCCCTCCCTGCTCCGTATGGAACCTGGGACTCTTTATGCGTTTAGTTTTCTTTTCAGATGCTGGCAATAAAGCAGTCACCAGCCAGTGTAGTGGTGGTTCATGAATCATCATTCTATACGCTGAGGTTGCCAGCCTCAAATGACTTTGACATCCACTAGCGAGTTTCACATATTAAAACTGACATAGTGATATATACATATATATTTGTAAGTTCACATATTAGTAATAAAATATGAAATATAAATCACAACTTACGCCAATCCTGGCTCACAGACTTTTTGATCAGATGAATAAAAGAGACTTGAATCGGTCTCTGACACGCGTCTGATGTGTCGTTAATTTAATAAGTTCCCTCTCTGACTTCGTGTGTGGTCCTTCAGTTTCCTCAGTCCCGGTTTCCTTATTTAATATGACAGAGATTTCCTGGGCTCTGAAAGTCAGTCCAAAATTCTCCAATAAAAGGTGTCCGGTATGTTATGAAGGAATTCTGAATTCTAATTCGTCAGTCTAGCAAGGTCTGGTATCTTGGCGAGCGAATTCTCAAGTGAATTAGCTTGAGAAAATGGTCATATTATATTAACTGCCTTCCCACGCATTTGTTATGCGCGCCTCTCAGGATCAGCCAATCTGATTTAAATATGTTGCATGACTCAGCTAATGCAAAGTTTCAAACATTACTTTTCTGAAAATGGGCTGTACACATCCGCTTGTCCTTGGGTACAAACTTACGAAATGTCAATAACTTCATATAACAATGTGTTCACAATGTAACAATCATTACTTTATCAGAACGTAATCTCTTATCTGTGTCTGTCCATTAGTTGTCTCCCCGTATTCCAAGCTTTGGTGATGCGCGTACCCGCGTCTTATCAGTGATTAAGCACTACGCGGAGGCGATTTACGTGTTAATCTGTATACTGATTTCGCTGCGCCCGCGATAACCAACATGGTTAGGTCGCTGCCACTCCTTGCAACGTAGGGAGAAATGGATAACAACAGGACATGTCTACTTATCCCTAAGAAGAGTGTAAGAAGGAAAATACATAATATCTGCTACACACTGCAGACAACGAAAGAAAGTGTGACAAATGAAAGCACACAATAAAGTCAGTACCACAAATGTACCGATACTGCCGGAGTGAAGCAAAGATCGATAGGGGCCGCCCCGTTCTGTCACAGCTTGTCTGGTGATAGGGATACATTGTCTTCCATTTGTTCCTGTATCCCCGCTTGGGATGTTTGGTATTTCTGAAAAGCTAAATGAAAAATGCTATTTGTCTTTTAGTGACTTCTTCTGGTAATAAGACTTCTGTTTCAGTTTTCATGGCGCTAGAATGCTCTGAAGTTGATTGAAAACATCATTGTAGCTACTGACCAACTATCTTGTTCTGCGTACCGTTGTTTTGTATCAGAAAATTCAGTCAAATACCCATTTTCGTATCCAATACTTCCCGATCACGGGGCGTATGTTTAACACAGCATTTGATTGAGCCGAGTCCCTCTATATCATCATGTGACGTATTATTTCCAGAACGCTGTCTCCATTACAGCTGCTCTGAACGCATCACGATTCTGGGCAAGTCGACCTGCATCAGCCAAACATAAGTTCAGACTCTCTATGATGTCCTGGGTCCACCGTCGTCTAGGTCAACCCCTTCCCCTTTTTCCAGGGACCATGCCTTCCATCACTATTCATTCCAGACTATTATGTCTTTTTATATGACCGAAAAATTTCAGCTTCCTTTTTGCGATGGTATTTATGAGCCAATTTTCCTCTACGTTTAGAGAGTGCAGTATTTCTCTGTTGGTCTTTTTTTCTGTCCAGGGTATTCTCAATATCATTTCATTTCGAATGATGTAACATTTTTTGCAACTGTTTTATTGAGTGTCCAAGTCTCAAAGCCGTATGTTGCTACTGGGAATATACATGCTCTGATTAGTTGTAACTTTGTTACTTTGCTTGTGCCTTGCCTTAGGTTTGTCATCTGTATTAGTTTATGTGAGGCAATTGCAAGTCTTCTTTTAATTTCTACTGCACAGTCACCAGAGCTGTTGATGATTGATCCTAAGTATTCGAATTCGTTAACACTTTCCAGTTCTTCGTTACCAATTTCAAATTCTGGTTTGGTCTTTACTTTGTCTGTTGTCAGTACTTTGGTCTTCTTGGCGTTTAGGTATAGATTCTGGACCTAGCTGTGTTTTTTGGTGGACAGAATAAATTGTTCAAGTCCTTCTGGGTTGGTCGACTGGAGGACTGTGTCGTCAGCATATCTGATTTCCGGGATCTGGTACACGCCGATGTTAAATGAGTCAAACTCTGTGTGTTCTTGGTCATCTTTTACGTTTCTCATGATATTCTCGGCATAAATGTTAAACAGGTATGGGGAAAGGGTACAGCCTTGTCTTACTCCTTTCTGTACTTCAAACCATTTTGATGTTTCCCCCTCTATTCTTACGGCTGCCTGTTGTTCTTGGTACAGCAGTGTGATGAGTTGTATAAGGTGGTTTGGGAATCCCATATTTTCCATAAGTCCATAACTGCTGATTAAATATTTAAGGGATTTATTTATGTTTCCGACTAGTTGCCCTATTATTCACTCCCGGGAATGTTTTCCATTCACGAAAAGCTCCCCCCCCCCTCCCATTTTTTTGTGGGTGGGGGGCAGACAGGAACTTGTTGACGGTATAATAGGGTGTTTGTTGTAATCTGTGATTCTATGAAGTTAGGTTGCTTGAGTGTCCCTCTAGACCTGTGGTCGATATTGATTTACCGATAGATCCCAAGACACAATTTGATAGATTGATTCTATGTGACGGCGGGGGAACAAGAATTTTTTACCTAGGTAAATTTCGAACTAACCCTCTCCCACCAACACTTAATAGCGCTGTGTCCCCAGAGTTAACGATTCTTTCCTCGTATTTCTAGTGGGAAAACCCGCAAGAAATCACACAAAAATTCCCTTTATTGGCGAACTATATAAAATAGAAAGTTATCTTATCTTTGAAGTGAGGATAACTTTCAGTAAAATAATCAGTTTTAATTTGTCACCACTCTGATTATGGGAGTGTAGGAAGCAGGTCGTGTGACAGAGATAACAGACAGACATATGCTGGATATATACACAATTTCAGACGTGATTTTATTAATGTAGACCCTGCTCTTGAAAAATGATTTATTGATGCACTGAGTGATCTGTTAGACTTTGATTTTGTCACCATGTAGCTGGGTTCTGCTGCCGTTCCTGTCTCTATTGTCTGTAACTGTAGTATGAAATCTTGTTCAGTTTGTCACAGGGCATTCTTGCTTGTTATAATTCTCCTTCAACCTGTTTTACTGCGGATTATTATCATACTTAGATTAAGTTAACCTATGAAGATAATTTTTTTAATGTTCTGTATAGTTTGCAGACGTTCTGTTATTTTATGACTTATTTCTCAAAGTTAATGTCTGTGTGTGACTGTCCAGCACAAAAAAGCTGTGATGTTTTGTTGTCGTCTGCGTGTCTCCCTTGTTTGTAACTGTTGCTTAAACAAGACATCCCATCTTCCATTGCTAGAAGGCTTTAAACAAGACAAATCTGATTTTAACGTCTTTTAGAAGGCTTTTACACCCAGGTCCGGTAAAAAACAAAATAATAACTTCGATATTCACAAAGTTCATCATCATCACCTTCAAGATTATACTAGTAGTTATAGTATATCTGTTATTGGGAATAGCATAATTTGAAGTGTTTGTAGAAGTAATCGAAGACATACTGGTGGTAGCAATAGTAGATCTGTTAGTGGCATCATTATTTGGTTTGTTTAAGTAACAATATAAGATGTGTTAGTAGTAGCAACATTGTTATTTGTTAGCAGTTGGAATGTGATATTATTTGGAGTTACTATTTTCGATTATCTAATTAGCATTAATAGATTTGTTAGGATTAGGAATATCTGATTTGTTATTAGTAGCAATATGTGATTTTTTAGTAGTAGCAGTATGTGATTTGTTTATACATGTCGTAGCAACATTGTATTTTTTTAGTTGTAGCAATATTAAATTTGTCAGTAGTAGTCATAGTAGACCTGTTAGTGGTAACAATAACAATGGTAAACATGTTATTGGTAGTAATAAAAGAGTGTTGTTGAATATAGAAAAGATAGTTATTTTAAAAGCATTACTATTAGATCTGTTAGCGGTAGCAATAACAGGTCTGTTAGTGGTGGTAATAGTAGATCTGTTAGCGGTAGCCATAGTGATATCTTACCAAATAAGGATAGTGAATGTGTTAACAAAAGCATACCAACTGCTGTGACAAATAACAACTTGTTCGTTAACGTGGCCTCTGTTTTCTGTACAGATCATGTGCTTCACTGCGTTCTCTTTGGTGTCCATGGTCGTGGCAGTCGTCAGCATCCAGCTGTTGAGAGTAGGTCTCATCAACCATACAACAGACGGGCACACCTTCCAGAAGGAAAAGAAAGTTAGTACCAGCAGAATTATTCGAAAGTTAAAGTAGAAGTTCTCGACTCAGTGCTTCATTCATGTCATAGAAAGTAAGATACCCGATACTTTTGAATACATGTGAGATTACCTTACATAAAGATGGCATATTACATACACAGCAACCTCTCCACCTCCCCCGCATATATATATATATATATATATATATATATATATATATATATATATATATATATATATATATATATATATATATATATATATATATATATGGGTGTGTGTATGTGTGTGTTTGTGTGTGTGAGTGCGCGCAGGCCTATGTATGGGTAGATTTCAGACTTAACATATTGGTGCTCAGAACAGATCTGAGGGTATCTCATATTTTCACGTTGTCAGCTTTATGACTAATAAACTATCTTGACACAGATGCAGAAAGCAAATAAAAATAGACAGATCATCATATAAAAAGAAATGTCTCCTGACTAGATAATTCAATCAGTTATAGAACGATCTCAGATAAAAACAAAGATATGCAGATGAACAGATATAAACAAAGATATACAGATCATCGGATACAAAGATATGCAAATCACCAGATATAAATAAGTATATACAGATCACCAGATACAAACAAAGATGTACAGATAACCAGATACAAAGATATACAGATCACCAGACACAATGAAATATACACAGATCCCTATGTACACAAATATGTTCACAGGTCACCATATAAAAAGGTACAGAGGTCACCACACACACACACACACACACACACACACACACACACATACACACACACACATATATATATCACCACATACATATGTACAAAGATCACCAAATACAAACATTTATAGATCACTTTAAATATATATCGATGACACATAAAAGACTTGTATATAACCAAATGACATTGTTACATAATACAAACATAGATCACTAAATGGCTTTCTTTGTTAAAGGATGTTGTGACAGGTTATGAGAATAGACTACAGTAATCCGTCCGCTTGCTTCCCACCGTTGCCCCTCAACTTTGTTTCCCACCTTTGCTTCCCTCATCAGTATGCACGGTTGTTTCGCTAAAGCCATGCCTTTTTCGCTATCTGTCCAACTTATACTTTGGCCACGCCTATTTTTCTTGTTTCTTGCGCTGAAGAAGGTCTAACTAGATTCATAACTGTCAATCCTTGTAAAGGGGACGAGCCAAGTGCGTTTGCCCAAAGCTCGATGAAAAAGCAGAGCTGTCAAAATTACGACATACTGACAGCGCGCGGTCCCCAGAAACACGTGCAAGGCAACGGCTTTGAAGTTCCTTACAGCTCGACAATCGCTGAGATCAAAAGCCTTTTGTTGTCGATTTCACCGGGTAACAAAGCGAACGGAGAAATTCCTTATCTGGGAAGAAAACCTCGCTGATGTCGGCGGATCTGGCGAGGCGCAACTTTCGTAATCCTCCAGCGAGATTACGCTATTTCGGTATATATACTGCATCTACCAAAATAAATTATCAGTCGCTTTCGGGAAATTTTTGAAATAACTAGCTCGATATCATAAGAGCTTTCGTACAAAGTGGATTACTTAGATTCGTGGAGATATTTTTATTTTCTTCTGTTTTGCGGTAATTTATATACTAGCCTTTAAGTGATTTAATGTGTTAACGTTTTTCATTATATTTCACTGGGATTTTCTGTGTTAATTGAGTAGCGTATTAAATAACATATAACTAATTTTTCCAGCTGTAACGTAAATTTAATTACTCACTATTCCCCAGAAAGAGATGCTTTAATTGACTAGTACATACATTAGGCAACTGTCTACTGACGGAATATATATTTACTTCTATCCATTTTGTGTAATTTTATAAACAACTAGTGTTCATATCACGTGTTAAAAGCGATAAGATAAGCTAGGCACTTGTGGTTTATAATCTAATTTAATAACGGAGTTGTTAAGAGGTCTTTCCTTAACGCGTGTTAGATATAATATTGATATTATGGTTAAGTGTTTATATTTCTTCCTAAATCTAGGCTGATCAAAAACCCAGCGAACTAGCGGTCTGATGGTCTTATGAACTATGGTCTTATGGTCCTTTGGTCTTATAATTTTATAAGCATCCAGAAACTTTATAATATTGTTGAGTCTTCGTACTATGACCTGTGCGGTCCATTTTCTTCATTACATGAGAGAGACCAAACTAGAAACAATAATTATAATATTAACTGGACCAGAACAGTACCAGATTTTATCTATATCCATCTCATCAGCCAGCTGTGGCAAAATAAATATATTTATCTGACATATGTGTGATAAACGAGCGCAAAGGCCTTATTGCTCTATCTTTTCCTACATCTTTCATATTGTATTTTCTCCGACATTTGCTCTTTCATGCAACATTTGCGATCCATATTTGCTATTTCATCGTTGTGATTACTCGCAACCGGTATCTAGAGAACCACATTTGCTCTTTCATCGGGGGAAATAAAATCCTTTGATTGAGTCCACATGCCCGACATTATCGTTTGAAGCCCACATTGCATCGTGATAAATCAGGTAAAAACACATATGGTCATCCGAATCAAACATGGGCATGCGGTAATTTCTGTGACACCACATTGGACGCCCAGATTGGCCAGGGGAAAACGTCTCACCGCGGTTCAGACAAGCGTTGGTTTACCACATTGGATGCCCAGCTTGGCCAGGTGACTTCCAGAAATATATAATACCGCATAATCTACTAGAGTGTAGAAGTCCAGTTTTTTTACCTTGTGAGGAAGAGATTAAACCCAAAAAAACGCATAGCCTAATACACGTGTTTATTCAGAGTGGATGATAATTCAGTTCTGTGATTAATTGTGTTCTTAAAGGATTTTGCGAAGGGAAAAGAAGGTTAGTAGATCTTATACTTATTAATACATTTTCTTATTTTTGTTTATTTTAACCTCACAGCTAAAATGTGCGAAAGATAAAGTTTCAAATAATTCTTGGCATAACTGATTAATAAAATCAGAAGATTTTCCTAGAAGATGATAGGATGATAGGAGGTAATTAATAGTTCATATTTCACCTTTATCATCATCACAGTCTCCCATGCGCACACACTCTCATGCACAAGATATTTAACATCATTAGAATTGAACTCAGAGAGAGAGAGAGAGAGAGAGAGATGAATAATGAGCAGTAGTTTAAATGAAAGTCAACCAGTGATGTTAAATGTGAAAACTTACGAAGACTTTTGTGTGTCTTCAGTTCATCAGAAGTCTGAGTCTACACGCAACGTGTCTGACGTCTAACCAGAAATAAGTTATCAAAAAGGGACATTTGGCTAGCAGAATTTGCCATAGGACATCTTTCATTCCTCAATTAAAAAGGAATATTGTCTCACCCACAAGTCATAAGGTGGACGCAGCATTTTTCGTCACCATATACTGCTTGCTCACAAGTTCAATACATCGTTATCACAAGTTCAATACAGAGTCATCATAAATTCTAATCACTCGAAAGATCATTATTATCTGAAGTCAAGCAAAAGAGCTCAAAAGAGGAATCGCATATTTATACCACGTGCAACACACTCTTAAGCGCATTTTATGAAGCAGACTCGAAAGTATATGAATCACGACTACATACGCAAGATTATGAGTCTACATATCACTAACATTTCGTGAAGATATCCAGTCTGACCAGTACCCTCGGGAGATTAGACAACAGACCTTTTGTTCATATGACAGCTATTAACTGTTGATCAACACTACAGAGATATACTCAAACAGTGAAGGAATATACATAGATATCTCGTCAGCGTTCTCCGTACGACAACATTATTCATCAGAACGTCCTCAGCATAGAGATACCCCACTCGACATAACGTATAACAACTTGGGACATTTTATGCATACATGTGAATCCTCATATCTAGGAGAAGCATTTAGAGACACATGGACTGTGTAGAGTACTCACCTTTTTGGTAACACGTATCATATCACATCATCATTTCACTTTACACCAGTTCATTCTTAATTAACTATTACTTAATTAACTGTAATTTTATTATCTCATCTGTGTGTTTTGTGTGAATCGTCTTTCACCATCATCACGTTCTAACCATTACTAACCCTATATGTGTGGATATTTCATTAATAAACCCAACGATCGGTTGATCATTATCAAGAGTTTGTTAATGTATCACTCGTGCTGTCGGTGTTACATATTCACCTATAGGAACCTTTCTCTACTCAGATGAGGTTGGGGGCTTTTTCTTTACGGGATCTAAGGGCAGAAGCTAAGGTCGTGGGGAAACAGAACTCTTTCCATAATTAATTAGAAAACACTGTCTAGTGGAAAGCATTCGCATTCCTGTCTTCTTGTCCCTATCTCGAATAGGTCTTTATTCTTTCTTAACGAGCCAATTTCTAGAGACCTTATATCTATATCTCATAGACTATTCCTGGCAAAAACTACTGTAGTAGTTGCCCCAGTGACTCACCACACGACAATATGACAGTAGTTTTTCTACGGGGATTCCACCCAAAGAACCACTGTTTTGAACGGCCATAACTCATGGAGCTTACATTGTATAAATTATTGTCAGTAACATTTTCATAAAGTAACATAGTGTCTCAGCAACTAGAGGCTAGACGACACAGGAACTATACGTTTATAAAAACGTTTATCAAACAAATATTTTTTAGAACATCCTATGGGTTTTGATCACCATTTATAATGTGATTAGAACGGTATGTCTCATGGGGGTTGGAACGGTATATCTCACGGGGTTAAAACGGTAAATTTCATGGGGTTAGAACGAAAGGGACCCAAAGATGCAGCAATAGTGAATGCAGTCAGCGACCCATCGCTTGACTGCTTGCATCAGGACCAGCGAACCAGAGCTGGTCTAGACCGTACTCCACCTCCACGTGGTGGTCCTGGAAACAGTCTGCAGCAGTGCAGTCTGGCTGAGCGAGTACGGATCGAAATGGGAAGGCAAACCCAGTCCCTAAAAAATCTTCCTTTTTGTTTCTCACTAACCTGAGATTTATCGGGAAAGCTGCAGATAGGAACTTGTTCTTTTTTTCTTTACTGACTATTCCATACACTTATTGTTAACTTTTGATCTTTTGGGTTAATCAACCTCTGTTGGGGTCTTCTTTTCTTTTCCTTTACCAGAAGGGAGGACCTATTGGATTAATTTCATTTGTCTGTAAACCATGCTTTATTGATGTACCGTGCTTTTTGGGCGAACGAGGAAGAAGAAGAAGAAGAACGACATTTCTCACGGGGTTATCACGGCATATCGCACGCCATTATAACGGCACATTTTATGGGGTTAGAACGGTATACCTCGTAGAATTAGATTGGCATTTATCACCGTGTTAAACCTACATTTCTAAACGAGTTAGAAAGGCATATTTCATGGGGTTACAACATCGTATGTCATACGATTAGAAGGACACATCTCATAAGGTTAAAACATAATATCTCTTAGAGTTTGAACGGCATATTTCATGTGGGTAGAACGGAATATTTCATGTCGGTAGAATGGCATATTTCATGTGGGTAGAACGGCATATTTCATGTGGGTAGAACGGCATATTTCATGTCGGTAGAATGGCATATTTCATGTGGGTAGAATGTCATATTTCACGTGGGTAGAACAGCATATTTCATATGGGTAGAACAGCATGTTTCATATGGGTAGAATGGCATATTTCATGTGGGTAAAACGGCATATTTCATATCGGTAGAATGGCATATTTCATGTGGGTAGAATGGCATATTTCATGTGGGTAGAACGACATTTTTCATGTGAGTAGAATGGCATATTTTATATGGGTAGAACGGCATGTTTCATATAGGTAGAACAGCATGTTTCACATCTCATAAGGTTAAAACATAATATCTCAGAGTTTGAACGGCATATTTCATATGGGTAGAACGGAATATTTCATGTCGGTAGAATGGCATATTTCATGTGGGTAGAACGGCATATTTCATGTGGGTAGAACGGCATATTTCATGGGAGTAGAACTGCATATTTCATGTGAATAGACCTGCATATGTCATGTGGGTAGAACGACATAGTTTATGTGGGTAGAACGGCACATTTTGTGTGGTTAAAACATCACATCTCATGGGGTTAAAACATAATATCTTGTGGGGTTAAAACAACAAATCTCATGGGGTTAAAGCAACACATCCTATTAGGTTAAAACAGCATAGCTCATAGGGTTAGGTTCCAAAGGTTGTTATTGCCGGGAGTTGTAGTGAGGATAAGCTCTCACTGCAGATAAAATACTTCTATGGCACGCGCCTCAAACAGCCTCTGACAACCAAGTCCAGCTCCCGGCCTTCACGTGTGGCTCAATTTGAGCCCGGCGGAACTGTTTCCACTGACGGGAGAAGGGGCAAAGGCGAGCGACTGGCGCCTTAAAACCAGCAGCTTCGGGCAGATAGGGCTCGTGATCCTTGGTTGGTAGCTTATCTAAGAGAAGGAACTCTGAATTCAAACCACCGCTGCCTTGCGGGAATATCCATTTATGGAATTGGCTTCGGGAGTAAACCCTGAGGATAAATCCGGAGTCGGAGTCCCTAAGGCAGTCTAATGTCGATTCGACATTATTCTGGCAACTCCTGCGACATGGCTGGTACCAAACTGTATCGGCTACTGCCGTTCCTTTGGATCCACCGGCTGTGTGGAGAGGGGGGAACATGCTGCATGGGCAACAGCTTGATCTCCATATAACTGTGCCCAAGCTCGCGCCCTGGAGAGGACACTCCAGCTTCACCCTATAGGTGTCGGCAAAACACGGGAAGTAGCAGTTACCGGTTATAAGCATTTTGCCCAATTGGCGTAGGGCATGGCGCCAGGGGCTACTTCCGACAGTGGGAGAGGTTCTAGGATCTCACTGGACAGCTACCGCCCGCTTCAAGCTGGGCAGCCCCCAGTCAATAAGGTGTTGTCCCGCCACTGTCTGCTTTCCCCATTGGGTGCATGGGGATTAGGGTCAAACCCGAACTGTGGACAGAAAATTTTGCACCAAGCAATTATAGAAAAAATAGAAATAAGCAAACTCTCAGATTGGGATGCTGGAACGTCCGGACTATGTTGACTGGACTATCCGAAAACCTACAGGATGTAAACGATGTAAGGAAGACAGCCATAATTAATGATGAGCTTAAACGACTTCAGGTGGATATAGCTGCACTTCAGGAAACGCGCCTGGCGGGCTCTGGAACGGTGAGCGAGAAGGACTACACATTTTATTGGCAAGGGAAAGATCTTAATAAAGCTAGAGAACACGGAGTAGGTTTTGCGGTCAAAAAATCGCTAACTAAAATGGTTGAACCAGGCGAGAATGGATCAGAACGCCTGTTAACGCTCCGCCTGCAAACTAGCACAGGTCCCATCACCCTTGTCAGTGTGTATGCTCCTACTCTGTACTCTGCCTCAGAAGCTAAAGATGAGTTCTACGAGAATCTAACAGCAATTATCAAAAGCATACCTAGGCAAGAACAGCTTGTTCTCCTTGGTGACTTTAACGCTAGAGTGGGTGCCGATAATGTTTCATGGCCTTCATGTCTGGGCAGGTTTGGTATTGGCAAGATGAATGAAAATGGACAACGGCTCTTAGAGTTGTGCGTCCACCATGACCTCTGCGTGACCAACACCTACTTTCAGACAAAACCCCAGCATAAGGTGTCATGGAGACACCCACGATCCAAGCACTGGCACCAACTTGACCTGATTCTCGTCAGAAGGCCACTCCTCAGGTCTGTGCTCTCCACGCGCTCGTACCATAGTGCAGACTGTGATACAGATCACTCCTTGGTTTGCTGCAAAATCAGAGCACAACCAAGAAAACTCTATCGTGTCAGACATGAAGGGAAACCACGCATTGATACCAGCAAGATGTCAGACCCTTTCATGATCGCTCAATTCACTGCGACCTTCGAGAAAGTGCTCAGTAGCCCTCAGCATGGTGATACTATTACAGAGAACTGGGAGCATCTACGGAACACCATTCAAAGTACTGCATTTGCCACCTTTGGTAAGAAAACAGAAAAGTCAAATGACTGGTTTGATGCTTCATCAGATGTGATGGCACCTGTCATTGAAGCTAAGCGCAGTGCTATGAATGAATACAAACGTTCACCGAGTGCCAGAACCCTACAGATCCTGAGGGCTACGAGAAGCAAAGTTCAACAAACTGCTCGACGCTGTGCAAATGACTACTGGCTCCAGCTCAGTGAGAGCATCCAGATCGCAGCGCAAACAGGCAACATTAGACAAATGTATGACGGTATAAAGAAAGCACTTGGCCCCCATAAAAGTAAGACGGCACCGCTAAAAACCATCAGCGGAGAGAAGCTAACCGATAAGGGTAAGCAGATGGAGAGGTGGGTCGAGCACTACTCTGAGCTTTACGCTAGAGACAATACCGTTACGCCTGCAGCCCTTGATGGTGTCAACATTAGAGGAACTCAGCAAGGCCATTGATAGCTTGGCCTCTGGCAAAGCACCAGGCAGTGATGGGATTCCTCCTGATTTAATCAAATGCTGTAAGAGCACGCTATTACATCCCCTGCATAGGATGCTGTGCCAGTGCTGGGAAGAGACAACTATTCCTCAAGACATGCGAGATGCCAAGATTGTAACACTGTATAAAAATAAAGGAGACAGAAGTGATTGCAATAACTACAGAGGCATCTCTCTTCTTAGTATTGTTGGTAAGGTTTTTGCCAAAGTCATCTTAATGCGACTACACAAGTTAGCTGAGCGCATATATCCAGAGTCACAGTGTGGATTCCGAGCTGGCAGATCAACAACAGACATGATCTTCTCTCTCCGCCAGCTTCAGGAAAAATCAAGAGAGCAGAAAAGACCATTATATATCGCCTTTATAGACCTCACAAAAGCATTCGACCTGGTTAGTAGGGATGGACTCTTTAAAATCCTCCTGAAAATAGGCTGCCCTTCTAAAATGCTGGAAATGATAAAGTCATTCCATGACGGCATGAAGGGAACAGTCCAATATGCTGGAAGCACGTCACAGCCCTTTGATATACGAAGTGGCGTTAAACAAGGCTGTGTTCTGGCTCCGACCCTCTTTGGAATCTTCTTTGCCTTACTCTTGAAACATGCATTCAGAGATGCAACTGAAGGAATATGCCTTCACACTAGGTCAGATGGCCGTCTGTTTAATCTTTCAAGGCTGAAGGCAAAAACAAAAATCAGAAGGGTCACTATAAGAGACTTGTTGTTCGCTGATGATGCTGCAGTAGTCACTCAAAGCCAACAGGAGCTTCAGAGCTTGATGAATCGCTTCACTAAAGCATGCAAGGACTTTGGCCTCACAATAAGTCTAAAGAAAACGAATGTGCTGAGTCAGGATGTGGGAGCTGCACCAGTTATCACTATCGATAACTATGAATTGGCAGTGGTGCACCACTTCACATATACACATTTTAAAATAAGGAATGACTTTTTTTAATCACCATTAGTCACGGATTGCCTCCTCTGCTTTGCAGTAGTGGTCCAACAGTGGCCAAAACTCAAGAGTATCTGAATAAGTCGTCAAAGGTGTCTACCTCCGCACAATATTATTCTAGGCAGAGATGTAGATAGAAGTGTAATGGTGCTTCAATCCGAAAGGAGTATTCACAAGATAATTCAGAAGTCAAGAACCATGCGGCATAGGGCTGAGCAATGGTTAACTCATATCTATCCGTCACCTTTTGTGAAGGATTTAAGCAATGGTTTTTAGCCCGTTCAAGCCCCCAGTTGGTGTAATCTAACGAAATTCCTCTTATAAGTAATAGCTCTACAGATGTAAATATATCTATATGTTTATATATGTATGTTTTGAAGAATCTTGCTCAAACGTTCGGTTTCATACATATAAAAAACTGAATCGGCTATGATTGTTTAGTTTTAAAACACCATGTAACAAGTTTAATAATGAATTTGTCTTTAACAGTTTAAATAAGGAAGGAATTATGAATTTAGCTGTAAATACGAGTTTTCGTCATGGAGACGTAGGTGAGGATTTATCAAAGTCCGTTGCTTTCGCCATTTTTACAAGAAAACTTAACTCTAGATGAGTCCAGTCGCCGTAGTTTTCGTCGCTTTTTGGTGATAAGTGTACTTCTCTCACACGAGTGGCGTAGTAGCTTCAGTACTTGGAACCATCTGATAGCTTGTAACCACAAGAAGTCTTGTACCACGAACCTTTTTAGACAAAATAGAAAACAAATACCTCTGCTAAGTACATTTGTGGGCTGCCAATTAACAGGCATATTCTCGCTGTCCACCTACCAGTGTTAATCTCTCAGAATAATTGAATTCCCGAGTACACCGTGTAGCTCAGGGAAGATGATTAAAAATCACCATATTCCTTACTTACTTAGTCGTTCTCCTTCTACCGTGAGGGGTAGAGGTTTGGAAGAGAGAGCGCCAGACTATTCTATCAGCTGTATCACCATATTCCTCTGGGTATTAACTGGGAAAATGTGTCTGGACGGCGCGAATAATGAGTTGCCTGAGTTACAATTAACAAAGTGCATATATCTCACAAAATATTATACACTTGAGCACGTGCGATGTAATCATCAGTCATCACTGCTCCATTCGGAGTCTGGGGTCATCTCTGCTGTCGGTTTTCCGCACGACTAGTTAAAAGAAATCACCAGCGCTTGCTGTAGTGGTTTATGAATATACTAGTTTCATATGTTGAGGTTGCCAGCCTCTTATATATATAACCACTTAGCAAGAAAACATGTTAAATTTACATTTGTAAAATAATTGTTACACTTACCCCGAAGTTTTGGGAATGCACAATCTCCTCGCGCAGGTTAAGATGGACATGAGCAATTTATGTTATTTGCTCTCGAACGACTTCTGATTTTCGCTAGATTATATTTGCAGTTTCCAGTTCAGATCAAAGATTGTGCTTCCGCTGAATTTTCCAATGAAATTCATTGTTTATTCCGGCTCTCACTTCAGTCCAATCGTAATCTCTTTTGCACTATGTGGGTTGGGGTGCTTTAATTTTAAAATATCCTCCACGTGTTTTAAAAGATTGCATTTAATATTCCAACGTGTGACCTCTATCTAATAAGTCGTAAGACTTCCGATTGCACACACACAAATCTGTGACTAATTTGCGACCAAGATGCTACCTCTAGCCAATATTGTCTCTCCAGACAGATTCTGGGTAATTATCTTACATCGGGATGGTCCCGTGAAACGATGTATTTCATTATCGCCCGTGTTTTAGTGCCTTCTTCAGACAGTCAAACAGAAGGGTCGCCGGCCGCTCAGACAAACAAATGTGGTTGTCACACGAGGATCGTCTATTATCAAAGGTTGGCTAGGCGACTCAAAGAGATAAACGTATTACCGCTGACCGGTTAAAAAAACGTGGTATTATCACGAGTCCTGGCGTAACGTAACCAGTCTAGGAGTGGTCACAGAAAGAATGTAGGGCGTAAAATAGGCCAAATAATAGGAAGCTGAAGGAGAAAAATCCAGAAATGAAGAGATACTGCCAGAGTGTATGAGAGTTATAAAAACGCACGACTGGTTTCGTCACACCATGCCGTAAAACAGCGGTAGAATTACTTTACCCCATCGTATTTAGTAGTTTTTTGTTTTTGTTTTTTTCGTACGCCCGCTATTACTCGAGGCGAAATCTCAGATTAGTATGTCTAACCTGATTTTTACGTGAGTATCCCTTTTTTTCTTGTACAGAGACAGGTGTCCCTCGCCTTTCAGGCAGATACTCGCCGATTTCGGAGGTACCCATTAGAGCTGGGTCGGCTCAGGAGCAGCCAGTCCCTGGTCGACGACACTCCTTCAAATGTTCTCGCCAGGGCTCCAGTTAATCCAGTCCAAATCCCGGTCAACGAAAATCTTCAAATGTCCTCGCCCGGGTTTGATCCTGGGTCACCCGGTCGCCAGCGCAGTTTGGTAACCACTACACCAGCGCGGCTCCCGTATTTAGTTGTGATACAACAAATATTAACCTTTAGCACGCTGCATAAAAATTAAAAAAATATGCCCTGCCACTGCATTCTTTTTCACAACGCCCCATTTTTATAGTGGGTGACTATTAAATTCTATAGTTTTTTGTTTTTTGGTCAATTGCTATCATTTTTGGATTGTATAGAAATGAATGAATGATGAATCTGATGATGTAAATTTTGTTTGAGTACATGTTAGATGTGATAGGAAGAGAGGAAAGGAAAGATGAAAAAAAAACGAAAAAAAAAATTAAAATAATAAAAAAAAATTTTTTTTAAATTTTAAAATTAAAAATTTTTTTTTTTTAAATAACCAACACACAAAGAGTCCATATCCCTTGCATCTCAATGAAAGTCATTTGACCAACAGACCAATAAAAATCAAATGACGATCTTTTCGTTACACCCATCATCAGTAGCAAAGCAACAAACATCCTCGTCCGCAGTGACATTCGGCCGTAATTCTAAACCTTTCCGATATTCCTAGTCCTAACCCCTAAAATTATACATACTAGCAATGCCATTCTACTTTCGTTTCCATCTCAACCATCAAACATATTCTGAGAACCGATATCAGCGCTTATAAAGACAAAAATCTCATCCCCACGGCATGGCGTCAGAATCCAATAAAATTAGAGCGAAAATGGCCGCGTGTTCGATGCCGATTCATTTCGATTTAAAAAATTTACAAAAAATAAACTTTTTTAAGATCGGAAACGGAAGCTAACTCTCTTGCAAATAACATTACAACTTAACATCCGGGGTTCAGATCACGTGCACACACATTATAAATCAGTTCCCCGATGATAGCCGCAAGGCCACACATGTGGCCTCCAGCATGGAGAACATAGGTTACGTTCGGCCCAATGTGTGGCCCGCAGCGTGCTAAAGGTCTACTCTCTGTCCTTCACTGTTCTCATTCTTCTATCATTGACTAGACACAGTATTAAGGTCTTTGTCTTGTGTAATCTGACCTATACTGTATAATAGAGGGACAACAGAAGTAATTGCGTCATTAATTAGGCTGGATCGCCCAAGGTACATATCCTGTGTTACATGCTGCGAATTGAGCTAATGACCCCTGTCTTCGAAGCACTATTTTTGTGGTGCCTAGCTAACATGGAGGATAGTGTGATTCGCTTCTGTAGCTAGGCGGGGGGAAGGGGGGGGGGGTACCGTTCTGAAGGTCCGGGGTCCGATTCTCGGGTAAGCCACTCCTGTTGTTTTTATGTTGTCTAGTTTTCTGCTTCTGTATGTCTCACGAGCGCCTGAAACATACCTTTATGAATGTATTTGTAGACAACATAAAAACTAAACTTAGTTCTAGACAGTAGCACGTGACGACTGTTGAACATAATATATTTTAATCAGCTCTGACGTGCTGCTGTTTTTTCACAGGTGCTTGGGCAGAAGGACATTGTCGTGGTCACCAAACCAGTCGACGATAATGACGAGCTAACCGCTGTGTGAGGTCTTCCCGAGAATATCCTGGACAAGTTTTTATAGTTCTGAGTGTGTGGTGCATGATGGGAAATTGAGAAAATGGGCCAATGAAAGAAAAGTAGAAAGAAAAGTTAAAGTTAATTGGTAGGGGTTCCCATGTCAGTCTATTAAAGTGACGTCATCATGTCAACAAATTATGGCACATCCAACCAGGGGCGTACTTCACGTACACTAAAGGCTTTCTGTATTAGCTTACATAGTGCCATCACTACATAGGACACAATGTCTGACTTTATGTAAGAGACAGAGGACAATTACAGGATGAAGCTCTGGACATATTGCCAGCGGCGACATATTTTACCAGACCTGTGCTATTTTTCACTTAATACAGTATTCTATCACATGAAAGTATTCTATGCAACAAGTATTTGTCAGTGATTGTCATGACACAATTTATATTCTCTCATGACATAACTCATGGTCCTCATGACACAACTCATGGTCGTCATGACCCAACTCATGGTCGTCATGACCCAACTCATGGTCGTCATGACACAACTCACGATCCTCATGACACAACTCATGTTCTTCATGACACAACTCAGACCCTCATGTCACAACTCATGGTTCTCATGACTCAACTCATGGTCCTCATGACATAACTCATGGTCCTCATGACACAATTCATAGTCCTCATGACACAACTCATGGTCCTCATGACACAACTCACGTTCCTCATGACACAACTCATGGTCCTCATGACACAACTCATGGTCCTCATGACACAACTTATGGTCCTCATGACACAACTCATGGTCCTCATGCAACTCATGGTCCTCATGACACAACTCATGGCCCTCATGACACAACTCATGGTCCTCGTGACACAACTCATGGTTCTCATGACACAACTCTTGGTCCTCATGAACGAACGAACGAACTTTATTTTCAAAGGGTTAAGAATTGGGCACGCAGGCCCGTCTGACATTCTGCCCTTCCTCTCTCTCTCATCATATATACTATATCCTTTCATCCTCACATTTACTTTAAGCATAATTAAGGCATTTATCATTATAAAAGTAATATTACATTTGCAATAATCATCATAATTAAAGTACGTTTTTAACATTAAAAAAGAATAATAATAATAATAATGAATGTAAAAATAAAATAAATAAAAATAAAAATTAATAGATAGATAGATAGATAGATAGATAGATAGATAGATAGATAGATAGATAGATAGATAGATAGATAGATAGATAGATAGATAGATAGATAGATAGATAGATAGATAGATAGATAGATACAACTCGTGATCCTCATGACACAACTCATGGTCCTCATGACTCAACTCATGGTCGTCATGACACAACTCACGATCCTCATGACACAACTCATGTTATTCATGACACAACTCAGACCCTCATGACACAACTCATGATTCTCATGACACAACTCTTGGTCCTCGTGACACAACTCATGGTTCTCATGACACAACTCTTGGTCCTCATGAAACAACTCGTGATCCTCATGACACAACTCATGGTCCTCATGACTCAACTCATGGTCCTCATGACACAACTCATGGTCCTCATGACTCAACTCATGGTCCTCATGACACAACTCATGGTCCTCATGACTCAACTCATGATTCTCATGACACAACTCTTGGTCCTCGTGACACAACTCATGGTTCTCATGACACAACTCTTCGTCCTCATGAAACAACTCGTGATCCTCATGACACAACTCATGGTCCTCATGATTCAACTCATGGTCCTCATGACACAACTCTTGATCCTCGTGACACAACTCATGGTTCTCATGACACAACTCTTGGTCCTCATGAAACAACTCATGGTCCTCGTGACACAACTCATGGTCGTCATAACAAAGCTCATATACCTTCATGATACACACTAGGACCTCCGTTTTAGAGATTAGTGTAAAATTTGAATTAAGAACACGAGACCACTCACACACTTTCCAAAACTGATCATCTAACAAAACATCACACGGAATAATAGTGGGAATATGACTAATCCTTGAATACAATCGTCCAAAATTTAACAAAATAATATAATAGAAACAAAATGGTCGTATCGTGGAAACAAACACAGGGTGTAGTCAATCGATGTGCCTAAAGAATTAATGTCAAATAACTTGGATTGGAAAGGTCACGCGCAGAAACAAAATACCGTGTTTCATCGTAACTCCTGGAGCTGGTATTGTATTCAGCATCAGGAGCAGGCGGAAAGGAAGCGATGATCGAAAACTGTCACAACAGATACTTGTAAAACACACGTCATATGTAAATACAATATCTCAGCACATGACAGTAAAATACGGATGCCTGTTGAAAATATAGTTTGATACCATTAACATAGAGATTAAATAGGCTGGAATAATACGTTAAAAATACAGAACACATTATTAAACATTAGTGCCACGTTTAATCCTATTTTACGGCTGTGAAACATGGAGGACAACAAGACAAAGAAAAGCCGAAGTTGTAGACTTTCATAAATGTCAGCCTGCGCAGGTAGCAGAAATGATTAATATTATATTAAAGGATTACCTTTATGGAATTGATGATTAAAAAGAAAAGGGGCGGGAGGTGGACCACATAAATAGCAGTGAAATAAAAGGCGAGGTTAGCCTTTAAAGTGGATAGAACATGTACTGAGGAATTCAAATATTACAGAACAATTGCTAAATTATGAGTTATATATAAATGGAATACAGCAGACAACAGAAAAAATGGGGAAGTAAACATTCTGGCGATTTCAGCCAGGTTGACCTGACACCATTGCCACGCTGTAAGAAAGAGGTGTGTTAGAAACTAAACATTGAATTTCTATACGTCATCTATCAACATCCCAACAAGTCTTTATTGTGGAAACTGAAGGCTGGAACCAACATTAAGACTAAAACAACAACCAGAAACTACCCAGTGAACAAAACACCACTTAATGTAACCATACAACCAGAAATTACCTAGTGTAACCAAACACTACTTAGTGTAACCATACAACCAGAAACTATCCAGTGTAACCAAACACCACTTAGTGTAACCATACAGTCAGAAACTACCCAGTGTAACCAATTACCACTTAGTGTAACCATACAACCAGAAACTACCCAGTGTAACTAAACACCACTCAGTGTAACCATACAATCAGAAACTACTCAGTGTAACCACACACCACTTAGTGTAACCACACAAGCAGAAACTACCCAGTGAACCACTTAGTGTAACCATACAGCAAGAAACTACTCAGTGTAACCAAACACCACTTAGTGGAACCATACAGCCAGAAACTACCCAGTTTAACCAAACACCACTTAGTGTAACCATACAGCCAGAAACTACCCAGTTTAACCAAACACCACTTAGTGTAACCATACAGCCAGAAACTACTCAGTGTAACCAAACACCACTCAGTGTAACTGTGAACGGTGGTTTAGTTTTGATAGAGAAAGAATGTAGAAAAATGGTATGGATGGGTTTGGTTGCAGATTATTTGTCGTTAATGAAGGGAGATAAGATGTGTAAGATTAGGCTTTGTCTTAAGGGAAGTAACTTAGAATTAAGTCCATTACAGGTTTGAGTGAGTGAAAAAAAAGTATTGCACGAGAAAGTCGAGATGCGTAAACACATGTTAGGCGTGAACGAAGAATGTTGAAACGGGGTTTTGACGGAGTCTGGTTTGAGACGCGCTAAGTGTAGGCAGGGAAAGGTGTTTCTCTCAAGTGTGTAGTTAGATATTGAACGTGCTCAGCGTAAGATTTGATATTGTTGTATAAGATATATTCGGAGCACCAAAGTGTGTGTGTAAGAAAAAGTGTATTTCAAATGAAGAAACAAAACAGGTACGTTTTGACATTTTGATTGATAACTAGCGTATGTGGCTCAGCAGACCAGGTCTGAGCAGAGGACAGTAAACAGATGAAATCTTGGTAAAAGTGACAGCCCTGGCGGTTAAGGCCAGTTTCTCGTATAGAGATATAACAAGAAACATGGGAAAAGAAACATAAACGGAAGAACGACAGGAAGTTCTGTCTGAATAAATATATGACATGTTCTATAGCTGAGACAAGAAATAGTAAGAAGACAAGCAAATGTATGTGAAAAATGGATACTGAGATTGTTTGAAACTGAAGATTGTATTTTGCAAGACTGCCTACCTTGAAGAGAAAGGTTGGGCATACCATTTTTACTCAGTTATCAACGTATGTTAATAAAGTTCTACCATTGATATTTTCACTGCTGTTTTGAGTGGTATCGATTGATAAACAGTGGGTATGAAGAAAAAGTAGAGTCAGTCTGAGTGAAGGAAGTTTCTAGTATCCCACTTCTTACACCAATCTACTGGGACAGGGCAGTAGCCCTACACGATGCAAATCCCATCCTCGTCGACAGTTTCATGGTGCTCGTGACCAGCCCTACAGTAGGCAGTAGCAAAGACAACAGATGACAGGGTAACTAATGGTGCGAGTAACCAGCCCTACACTAGGATAGCTCAAGAAACTTTTATAACTCAATGATAGTTCAAGAAACTTTTATAAAGAAAGACAGACTCCACTCAGATGTCAGTTTCGGCATCACATATTAGGTACGGTTGCGTCAAATATTTTCGTATCTAGCACTACAACGGTCACAGACTATTTTGGTGCACCTAACCCTATACAAGATAGAGATTTAAAAGACTGCAGACAGAACGAAGGTCAAGTTCATTAAGAAGAGATTACACAGAAAGAAAGAATCCTGCGAGCGAAAAAACAAATCAAGACAAAACAGAAATCAAGTAAAGTGAAGCGACATCAAAAACAACGAAGTCTATCCAAAGCATTACGAAGGTCAAGTTCATTAAGAAGATACAAATCGAAGGAATCCTGCGAGCTGAAGAAACAAAGCAAGACAACACAGAAGTCAAGACATCACGAAGGACAAGTGCACAAGAAGAATATAAAGAACAAAACAGTCTACATCATCCGACAACCGTCAGAATACAGGTACATGCATGAGATAACAATCTGAATGATCAACAGGCCCAACGCGCAAAAATAATAATATACAGCCGTATAAGACAAAAATTGTGTTGATTAATTCTGAAATACTGCAGGAGCAAGTGTGTATCCCAATCAAGGAAAACAGATTATGTAACACATAAACATTTAGAAACAAATTAAGTTAATTATTAGTGTAGTCAGTTAAATTATGAGAATTAGATTGATAATTGTTTTGTAACTCATAAGAATTATAAGTATTGTACACAGATATTGGTTAATAATTCTCTTACAGGTCAACCAAGAGATTAATATTGTTTTTTTTACAGGTGTTTCTATTTATACTAACACTTACAGGTCAAGACAAGATGCAACAACAACAACAACTTACGGCGGGTTTAGATCCCAATGTGGCTGCTCTGGAGCAGGTAGCTAAGGCTATGACATCCATTAGAAATGAAAGTAAGTTCCAGAATATCCGGAACAGTATAACACCATATGCAGGGAATCCTACTTTATGTAGAAAATGGTTGCTCGAGATACAAAGATATTGCACTTCGGTCAATATGGACCAAGGTGAGTACAAACAAGTTGCATATCTTTCCTCAGGTGGGTTAGTAGTAGATTTTATAAGACGCAGGTTTGACACTGTCCCAGATGAGACATGGGAGGAGTTTAGGAAAGAACTAATAAGAAGGTATGCACAAATTACGGATGCATCGTATGCGTGGACGATGCTGAGGAGCATACAACAACAAGCAGAGGAACCCATTCAAATGTTCAGCGACAGGTTGTTAAACCTAGCGGAAGAAGTTTTCTTGGGGCAACAAATTAACCAGCAAGAGGTGGAAAAACAGTTAGTGGGCATATTCGTCGATGGGTTGAATGGGATACCAATTAAATTACATCTCCTCAGGAAGGACCCACAAAACTTGTCACAGGCCATTGCACTTGCTACAGCCGAAGAGAACCTTAGAAGAAGATTGGACCTCAGGCTTGGTAGGGTAGTTCCATGCGAAGAAACACAGGAAGAACCTATGGAGATAGGACATTGTCAACAAAGAAGAATATCAAGACGAGGGAGAGGAATGGAAACGTTTTATAGGTCAAGGCAGGTGGACCGCAGGCAAAGCGTGTGTTATGCTTGCAATAGGCTGGGACATAAACAATTTGAGTGTAATTACAGGCCACTACAGCCGCATCACTCAGTACGAAGAGTTGAGACCGGTAATCCGACACGCACTAGACACACAGAAGCCTTGTCCGGTAACTGTACTCAATTCACTGGTCACAACAATACTCAATATAAGTACAGACACAACCCGGGCGTCACAAATATTCGTGACAGAGTCCGACACACAAATATTTACACTCAGGGTACAGACGGATCAGCTCACTATGTGAGTGTGGTAAATAGGTCTCAACAGCATAGACAATGGGCCAGAGTACATCATCATAGGAATTGGTTTGACAAGGGAGGACGTCAAAAACAGACATGTCAAGAATACAGGAATAGGAAGATGAATTGGGATGGTTCAGTTATAAACAGGAACAAATATGAAAGGAGAAAGATATGTACAGATCGCGAAATTGGGAAATGGAAATGTAACCAATATCAATATAAACAGGGACATAATAGAACATGGAATAACAGGGACAGGACACTCCCGACTTTCAACAGCAACTATGGATCAGGACATTGGGACAGCGTGAATAGGAGAAGAACTAGAATAGATTTGAGGAATTTTGTTGGAGACATCAGGAGAGGAGTCAAAGACAAGAAAATACAAATAAATGAAATTGAAAAACAAGAAAGAAAACAACGTATCCCTAAAAGAAGACAAGTAGCAACAGCAATCGAGCTAGCTCATAAACCAGACCCTTGCTCATGTATTGTCGAAATACACGGAAGGAGATATAGAGCATTGGTAGACTCAGGGGCTACTGTAAGCCTTATTAGGTTTGGACTTTATAAACAGATACGAGGCGTAGCTCAATACAGAAAGTCACAAAATACACTTACCTCGGTGTCAGGAGAAAACCTGAAAGTGATGGGAACAGCTATGGTGCAAATGAGAATTGGCAATATGATCGTGGAACACACGTTCACCATTGTGAAGGGGATGACGAGAAATATCATACTAGGACGTGATTTTCTGCTAAAACATAAGGCTCAAGTACATTTTGATACTCACCAACTGAAGATACATGGCGAATGCATCAGGTTACAGGACGACATATATATATAGCGTCCATAATCCGAAACAGAACAACAGTTACGCTGCGACCGAATGAAGTCGGTATTGTTCAAGGCAAGTTGAAAAGATCCCCATATTTCAACCAAGGACAAACGGTCTTAACACTCGACTGGGAAGATGGAGATATACTAGATGAACCCGGACTAGAAATGGTAGAAGGAATAGTACAAATTGGAAAAAGACAACAATTTCCAACGATGATTATAAACACCACGGGAAAAAACAGTTAGAATACCAAGAGGATTTGTATTAGGAAGGGTACAACTGATGGAAGGTCAGGAAGGAAATATGGAATACCAAGAAAAGCACAAAATACAAGAAACTATGAACAATAACAACGCGCGTCAGAGACAAAATCGGAAACCACAAACAGTGGTGGTACCACAACATAGAGTTAACAACAAGATATACAGAGAGCAGAAGAAAGTGGAAACAAGGAAGCAGGACAAGATAGGAATCAAGGAAGATGTATGCACAC
This sequence comes from Oreohelix idahoensis, assembly GCA_024509875.1. Lineage (NCBI taxonomy): Eukaryota > Metazoa > Mollusca > Gastropoda > Stylommatophora > Oreohelicidae > Oreohelix > Oreohelix idahoensis. The sequence goes on from JAMPIV010021401.1 coordinate 267,121, forward strand.
CATTCAGACTCAATGCAGTGTTAGGAGAGAAAAAGCACACAAAAGAGAATGGAATACAGAGAGTTAACGGTGTAACAGAAAAGATGGAAAGGATCAAAATACCTCAACCAAGTATGGAGCAGTTGAGGAAAGAAATAAAAGCCATCCTTGGAAGAACTAAACCAGACATCGTGGTACTAAAGGAGGTGCAGAAAATTCTGGAAGAAAAGTTTGATATAGACTTATCACAAAGAAAGGAAGAAATCTACAAGCTTGTCGTAGACGAAATAGAGGAAGATAGACCGATGGATATAAGAGGCTATATAAGGAGCCATAGTATGTATAGTATGAGAGGCAGTGTTCAAGAAAGATGAACACGGATTCCCAATAACACACCACACTACACGGAAGGACATAAACAACATAACAATACACATGAACGGATAGGAACACGTAGAACTGAAGCAAAACAAAAGGATAGTGACTGGAAGGAGTCTAACAGGATAGGAGACAACTGGAGAGTAGGATGGGAAGATGACTATGGAGAAACATCAACAGGTAGTCAGTGTCGCACAAGGGCAGGAAGAACACAAGTCCATGCAGAACCGGGAACAACATCTAATCGGTTAACCCCAACCCCCCAAATCTTACACAGCGAACAAGAGGAGATGGGCACAAATAGGCCAGAGGAAGACAGGATACAAGTATGGCAGGATACAGAGAGTAAACAGTACAATGAGATTCTAGAAGATACGACAGGAATAAGGAAACAATGGAATAATATTGAAACAGAAATAGATGCACCGTACAAACATACGAGAGCTGCAGAACAAAGAAACAGAGCACAGGAGCAGCAGCTATTGAAACAAAAGGAGCAACAGATAGAGACTAAACAACAAAGTGGTGCAAGTCAAACTCAGAATATAGAGGACACATCAGCTAAAGATTCAGATACGCAGGAAGAGATGGAGGAAGAAAATATAAGAGGGATGAAGAGACAGCGGTCGTCATCATCAGACGATTCAGAGGATTACAGAAGGCGTCTAGCAAAGTTGAGACATGTAGAAGAGGTCAGACTAAAGAGGAAGAATAAAGTAAGAAATAGTAGTGTAGCGGAGATGAAGGACATACGGGCAATTGTTCAATATATGGACAGGAAATTTGAAGAATTGGAAAAGGAGAAATGTAGTCATAGAGAAGTGCAAGAAGAACAAGATAGAAAGACCAAGGGAACGGGTCAATGGTATATAGACAGTGTCGACCAAGGAAGGTCGAGGAAAAACAAAGAGGAAGAAGGAAATAAAGATAGAACAAAAATAGAACAGTTAACTGCACTGTGTGCAGATTTAGAGAGGAAGTTGGAAGAGTTAGAAAGCAAACAGGATATGAATAGACACACATCAGAGAAAAAGGAAGATGTCACAGCACCTGGGGCAGGTGATGATATAAAGAAAGCCACAGAGAAGGCGAAGCAGAAAGAGGAAGAAGTTCAGAAACATGAAAGTAGTAGAAGTGCAGATCGACGAGAATACCGATCTAAGAGTAGAGATACTGAGGAGGCAAGTAGGGATACGGGTCGAAGAGAATACCGATCCAAGAGCAGAGAGGCTAGTAATAGGAGAGATACGAGTCGAGGAGAATACCGATTCAGGACTAGAGAGAGCGAGGAGAATAGGAGAGATAATAGTAGAGAAATAAGAAGGGATACGGATCGAAGGGATTTCCGATCCAATAGCCGAGATAGGCTGAGAAATAGAAGAGAAGATAGAAGAGATACGGGTCGACGGGAATACCTATCCAAGAGTCCAGAGGGATTAGATACACAGAGAAATAGAACACATACAGATCGAGGGAATTACCGATCTAAGAGCCGGGAGGCTAGAAAGGAGGAAGAGAGAGGAAATACGGATCGAAGGGAGTACCGATCCAAGAGCCGAGAGGCTAGAAAGGGAGATAGAAATAGGAGTAGTAGTATGAGAGATACTAGGAGTACAAGTCGAGGTAGCGACAAATTAAAGAGTACAGGGAGTACGAGAAGGGAAGAAATGGAAGATAGAGGGAAACCGAGGCAAACGGTTGACGGAGTAAGAAGTAAGGAGGTCGAGAGAAACTCGAGAGATACACGAGATACAGAGGTGGAGAGGAAGCAAAGTGTTGACGAGGTTAGACGAGAAGAGGAGACTCAAGATTTGGATAAACAGATAGAGTTAGAAGCGCTTAGAGCCAGAGAGGCTAGGATGATGGAGATGCTAAAATTGATGAATAAGTTAGCATAGGAGGAGGCTATGGGAGGAGACATAGCATATGTTATATGGAACAAGATGGCGGCGGTTGCTAGTCTTAAAAAGACAAGTATGATTGGTCCATACCGCACTTAAGAAGTAAACTGGGTACACCTGACCAATAGGGTACTGCAGTAGAGGAGACGAGGGAAGGAGATGTAAGAAGTAGATTAGAGGCCATGGTAGTATGGCGGAAATTATGTGAAACGCCGTGGTGACGACGGCAGGAATAGTGCAGACTGAGATTTTGGTGAGGCCGTGGAGGAGGACGGCAGTTATGGAGCAATATGAGGTATGGAGGTACGGAGTAATATGGGGGTGGAGATTTTGAGGAGGCCATGCAAAAGGATGGCAGAAACATGGAATATTATGGTAAAATGGGAGAAATATGGAGTTATATATTTTGAGCAGTCGTAGAGGAAGACGGAAGAAATAATAGAAATTTAGAGATTTTGAGAAACCGTTGAGGAGGACGGCGGTTGTATGGGGTTTTCTGGGAGAAATATGGAGAAATAAGGGAAAATGAGATTTTGGGAAGCCGTGGAGCAGGACGGCAGAAAGATGGAGAGATATGAAGTATTATGGAGTAATATGGAGACTGAGAGATGTTGAAGCCGTAGAGGAGGACGGCAGAATAAGGAGATAAATGACAATGGGGTTATTGTGAGACCGTAGAGGAGGACGGCAGTGATGGTGAGAGGTGTTGGGAGATGGACGGAGTTGTGGTTGAGAAATTGGACAGCACAGTTCCAGAGAGGGAACGAGAGTAGCGGTTATGAGGGAGAGGAGAGAAGTAGAAATTGCAGCGGGAGTCTAGTTGTTTGGAAACTAGATGCAATCGTTCTACACTGAACATAAAGTAAGCTGAGTAGGTCCGAACGATGGACTACTGCAGTGGTGGAAGAGAAGAGGAAAGAGGCAGGGAAGCCATAGATTAAGGGAGAGAGACGTAGATGGGAGGAATTGAGAAGTCACAGAGAGGAGACGAAAGGGAATTACGAGACAACTAAAGGAGTATTGGAGAAACTATAGAGAATATGGCGGTAGATGAGGGCCATAGGGAAATGGCGAAGATATAGAGAAAATTGGATAATTAGAAGTGATAATCTAGAGGGAGCTGACAACGGAGTTGAGGAGGATGCAGATTTTTGTTTTTCGGCAGTTGCCAGAGTCTGGTGAAGACTTTGTGGGAAGCGAGGCTTCTCCAAGTTATAAGAAATGGAGGTTATAGGGAGATAAAAAAACTAAGGAAATGAGAATAGAGGAGAGAATAATTATGTTGAGGAAACAGTACACATTGTATATGGTTACGGGTTTCTTTTAACCACAAGGGAAGATGGAAATGAAATGTAGATAACGTAGGAAAGATATGCAACTAAGTAGAACGATTAATGAGATAGGCAGAAATTCAAGATAATTCGCGTAGGCGGGATAATAAACTTGGGAGTAGAGATAAAAGGGATGGTAAATGGCTAATGAAGTTAGAAAGGTCTAGTAAGAGTCGTAAAGGAGCAAACGACAAGGTGTACTATGAAATGAGTTCCATTATGTACAAGTTGTAACATGAAAAGAGTTGTATTCAGTAAAATGTATACTATGAAAACAGTTCCATGATGGAAAATGTATACTATGAAATGGAAATTGTAGACAGGAAGATGAGTGAGGTTGATTAGAAGTGGAGAATGGTGGGTCTCATTGGGACAGATGTTGAGGAAGAGAGGGATGGAATTGGTAGTAGAAGAGGGAAGGAAGAGAGTGAGTGGAGATTTTTCGGGAAATTTTCTCTGTGAGAGAAATTTTTTTTAAGGGGGGGAGATGTGTGAACGGTGGTTTAGTTTTGATAGAGAGAAAGAATGTAGAAAAATGGTATGGATGGGTTTGGTTGCAGATTATTTGTCGTTAATGAAGGGAGATAAGATGTGTAAGATTAGGCTTTGTCTTAAGGGAAGTAACTTAGAATTAAGTCCATTACAGGTTTGAGTGAGTGAAAAAAAAAGTATTGCACGAGAAAGTCGAGATGCGTAAACACATGTTAGGCGTGAACGAAGAATGTTGAAACGGGGTTTTGACGGAGTCTGGTTAGAGACGCGCTAGGTGTAGGCAGGGAAAGGTGTTTCTCTCAAGTGTGTAGTTAGATATTGAACGTGCTCAGCGTAAGATTTGATATTGTTGTATAAGATATATTCGGAGCACCAAAGTGTGTGTGTAAGAAAAAGTGTATTTCAAATGAAGAAACAAAACAGGTACGTTTTGACATTTTGATTTATAACTAGCGTATGTGGCTCAGCAGACCAGGTCTGAGCAGAGGACAGTAAACAGATGAAATCTTGGTAAAAGTGACAGCCCTGGCGGTTAAGGCCAGTTTCTCGTATAGAGATATAACAAGAAACATGGGAAAAGAAACATAAACAGAAGAACGACAGGAAGTTCTGTCTGAATAAATATATGACATGTTCTATAGCTGGGACAAGTAATAGTAAGAAGACAAGCAAATGTATGTGAAAAATGGATACTGAGATTGTTTGAAACTGAAGATTGTATTTTGCAAGACTGCCAACCTTGAAGAGAAAGGTTGGGCATACCATTTTTACTCAGTTATCAACGTATGTTAATAAAGTTCTACCATTGATATTTTCACTGCTGTTTTGAGTGGTATCGATTGATAAACAGTGGGTATAAAGAAAAAGTAGAGTCAGTCTGAGTGAAGGAAGTTTCTAGTATTTACTTTACAACACACAATCTACTGAAAGGGCAGTGGTCCGAATCTTGCAATACGACACACGGCCACATAACCATACAGATAGAAAGTACCTAGTGTAACCAAACACCACTTAGTGTAAACATACAAACAAAAATTACCCAGTGTAAACAAACACCACTTAGTGTAACCATACAACCAGAAACTACCCAGTGTAACCAAACACCACTTAGTGTAAACATACAGTCAGAAACTACCTAATGTAACCAATCACCACGTAGTGTAACCATACAACCAGAAACTACTTAGTGTAACTAAACACCACTCAGTGTAACCATACAATCAGAAACTACTCAGTGTAACCAAACACCACTTAGTGTAACCACACAAAAAGAAACTGCACAGTGTAACCATACACCACTTAGTGTAACCATACAATCAGAAACTACCCAGTGTAACCAAACATCACTTAGTGCAACCATACAAGCAGAAACTACCTAGTGAACCAAACACCACTTAGTGTAACCATACAGCCAGGAACTACTCATTGTAACCAAACATCACTTAGTGTAACCATACAGCCAGAAACTACCCAGTGTAACCAAACACCACTTAGTGTAGCAATGCAGCAAGAAATTACCCAGTGAACCAAACACAACTTAGTGTAACCATACAGCCGGAAAATACTCAGCGTAACCAAAGTCCACTTAGTGTAACCATGCAGATAGAAAGTTCCCAGTGTAAACAAAGACCACTTAGTGTAACCATACAACCAGAAACTACCTAGTGTAACTAAACACCACTCAGTGTAACCATACAATCAGAAACTACTCAGTGTAACCACACACCACTTAGTGTAACCAACAAGCAGAAACTACCTAGTGAACCAATTAGTGTAACCATACAACCAGAAACTATCCAATGTAACCAAACACCACTTAGTGTAACCATACAGTCAGAAACTACCCAGTGTAACCAATTACCACTTAGTGTAACCATACAACCAGAAACTACCCAGTGTAACTAAACACCACTCAGTGTAACCATACAATCAGAAACTACTCAGTGTAACCAAACACCACTTAGTGTAACCACACAAAAAGAAACTGCACAGTGTAACCATACACCACTTAGTGTAACCATACAATCAGAAACTACCCAGTGTAACCAAACATCACTTAGTGCAACCATACAAGCAGAAACTACCTAGTGAACCAAACACCACTTAGTGTAACCATACAGCCAGGAACTACTCAGTGTAACCAAACATCACTTAGTGTAACCACACAAGCAGAAACTACCTATTGAACCACTTAGTGTAACCATACAGCCAGAAACTACTCAGTGTAACCAAACACTACTTAGTGTAACCATACAGCCAGAAACTACCCAGTGTAACCAAACACCACTCAGTGTAACCATACAGCCGGAAACTACTCAGTGTAACCAAACACCACTTAGTGTAACCATACAGATAGAAAGTACCTAGTGTAACCAAACACCACTCAGTGTAAACATACAAACAGAAATTACCCAGTGTAAACAAACACCACTTAGTGTAACCATACAACCAGAAACTACCCAGTGTAACCAAACACCACTTAGTGTAACCATACAACCAGAAACTATTCCGTGAACAAAACATCACTTAGTGTAACCATACAATCAGAATTTTTCCAGTGAACCAAACACCACTTAGTGTAAGCATACAACCAGAAACTACCCAGTGTAACTAAACACCACGTGGTGTAACCATGTAACCAGAAACTACCCAATTTAATCAAATAAATGATTAATTAATACCAGCTGTACATTCATGATCTCAATATATTTTTTGTGGCACTCTCACAGTTTTAAGGCCTAAAGTAGAGTGACATTTGGTCAAACAAGGTTCCCAATTAACGTATCACACAATTTTGATGTCTCCTTTATTTGTCGAAATCATTATCAATAGCATTTACCTTTCTGCTTCCTGTGGGGCGTGGAGTCATCACTTCTGCTTCCTGTGGGGCGTGGAGTCATTACTTCTGCTGGAATCCTCGTAGGAAGCTTGCACCAGGGCATTCACGATGTATCCATACAGCTGTCATTTTAAAAATACAGCAAAATACAGTAATATAAATATGAAATTATGTCATAAAGTACTACAGGTCTGATAAAGTATGTCGCCATTTAGAAAACAATGGGTGACACCGCGTTACGCAGTTTTACAACAAGCCCAAAAAGGATGCGACATTAGGCCTACAATCTTCATGGTAAAGACTGCACGTGCCTACCATATTTGGTATCAGCGGTGGGCATGTACTCATCATCATGGAAAAGGAGGGTGACATATGTCAGAATAGGTTATATGTATCTAATGGTACACAGCACACACCGGGCTACTTGTGCTGTGTGAACAAACCCCTCTACTGGTACTATGGATTTAAGGCACACTCACACTATACACTTCGCTCGCTGTCTCAAAGGTATGACCACAGTACACAGTAGCTGACATGAATAATCCAATAACACCTAAATCAGGTAATAACCCTTTAATAAGTACGGTGCACACATATGAGCCACACACGGCTAACAATACACATGAAATGCAATACACAATGTAATGAAAATGCCAAACTACTTGCCAAAATCACCAGCTCAACATAATAGCAAAACATTCACCGACATAATCTAACCAGCGACTACAGAATGACTATCGCTCACAGATGACGTCCAATACTGAAACAAGGCAATACATAATTGCAAGATTCTACCGTAAATAATATCCAGGAAAGAACCACCAGAAATCACATCACCCTTCTAGTAATCTAACAATAATCCTGAACACCTGAAACAATCGGCAAGCAATGAACAAGAATGGCATTCATGTAATCCCAGCAAAACCGCTGACAAAGGGAACAATCGTCCGTACAGGACCGCTGACATCTCCTAGACTCAATCGCGCCAAAAAATCTACACCCTCTTCCGTTCTGGCCCGACTCGCCAAACGGGTTTTCTATTCTACGCTGTTGCCACTCTACAGCGTAACCAACTAAATATATTTCGGCGAATATCTCTACTGTGACAACATAGATAAAGAACAGAGAGAGAGAGAGAGAGAGAGAGAGAGAGAGAGAGAGAGAGAAAGAGAAAGAGAGAGAGGGGGAGGAGAAATGTGAAATTTATCCACAGTGATACATATTTGATAATTTAACTGGAAGATTTAGAAAGTTTACAGTATTTTCTTATCGATGGCGTTAAGCATTTCTATTTATTATTTAATCATGTCCACATTTTAATATGTTTACCGTAAATATGTATGAAATTCACTTGTTTGTTACGTGTATGTTTATGAGGAACCAGTTTTGTATAAATATGACATGTACATATAAAGTACATAGATATGACACACACATATTTGAAATAAATAGTGTACTAGACGTTTTCTTTAGCACAGATATAACTTATTAAACATTTTGACTCATCTGTCAGCCGTTGTTTGATTGGTTAAAACGACGTCTTCATGGAATCTTCTAGTTCTGACTGTCTGAACATGCGCAAACATTAGTTGTATACACAAAAGCAGGCGCTCGCTAGGGAGGCAACATATACTGACAACAATTGATATGGCGAGAGATCGAGTGTACTAAGATGTGTTTATATACGCACGAGAGAGACACAGTTTGACAGTATTGATTCAGTGTTGTTGGCGTCATTAGCTCGGTAATCCTATAATCCACTATAATGATTCTGTCACGAGGAGACCATGTGTGTGGCGTGATAGTCTCCCCTGCTCTGCAGCAGTGGTCCAACAATGGTCAAACGTAGAGTATAAAAAACTGAGGGTCTTCAAAGATATCAGCCTTTGCTCAAGATTACTCTTGGCAGACATGCAAATCGAAGAATTATACTTTTATTTCAGGAAGCCTCACAAGAATTTTAAAAAATCAAGCATAACAACTGAGATCATCTAACTTTTTATCTTCCCGCACCAATTGTGAGGGAAAAAAAAATTTGCTCATATTTTCAGAGCGCCCAACTGAAATTATTCCGCAAAATATTCCTTTAATGGCTCTGGATTATTACGTATTTAAATAAACTGAGTCCTGCGGGTGCAATTCACTCAATTATGATTAAACCAACTATCAATTTGTATTTACAGATAGCAAATTTAATAATGAAAAATAGTTAACAAAGTTAAAATAGGATTTTTATGATCCAATGAACCACTGAGGTTTACATCACTGGTATTGACTTTAAAGTGGTTATCGTTAAAAAAAAAGTTCTTTTGCTGGGCCTGACTGTAATACTTAACGAGCCAGGTATTGACGATGATTTGTTGTTGGTGTTGGGTTCCGTCACTGTCGGTTCCCAACGGTGCTGTTGACTGTTCCGTCAATCGTCAAATTATGTGGCGGTAGCGCGTCACTGGCGGTAAAGCTGGGGTTAACCACTCCAGTTGTCAAGACCTGTCTGATGTAGGCGTTTAACCTAAACTGTTGACAACTTGAACCGCAGACTTGTACCACAAACTGTGAATAAACAAATGTTTCTTCTATGTATAGGGTCTCCTGACATGAGAATCAGGTGCTCCCCGCTAGCATTGCACCTATTCATCTTGCCTCAGAAACCTAATCCTTCCTGAAAATTAATGTTAAATCCAGTGAGTCGGACGAAAGTGCATGTGGAAAACGGAAAACAACAATTGCATTATGTAAACATGTATGCTTATACAAATAAACGTATTTAAATGTTTAAATATGTACACCAGAGTGCCAACGTCATCCACGCCCTGCACCACATGGAGTCTGTGGCTGCCTCTACTATTGGGTTTCTTGTGAGGAAACCCGCATGAAGCAGTCACCAGCTCTTGCAGTGGTGGTTCGTGAATCCCATCATTTTACATGCTGATGTTCCAGCTTCGTATGAATCTGTGCATCCAACAGCAATTTACGCAAGTTAAGTGCAAAAATATAAAATGATAAAATGTACATACTACAACCTACCCCGATTATCGGGACTGAATTTTACAGACTTCTTGCACAGGAAAAAACTTCCGAATAGTGTTGGGTCACTGGTTTTAAGAGGCCCTCTTTTATTAGGTGGTCGGAATTTTATTTTAATTATAAATGTTATTATGTATGTATGTTCCTAGGACTCGTGGTTTCTAGTACTAAAGTCGAGTTTTCTTTCTGTTTAATATCAGAAGATCCTCTAATACTTGGTCCTGTCCTTATGTTGGAGTCCTGTTTCTATTCATTAACCTGGCTCAAATGTCTTCTTGACGAGATGGAAATGCAGTGAAGTAATCTTAACATGCTGCAGGATATGAGGGACATTTTCGCTCACACATCCATGTGGTTTCGTTGGAAAAAGCTTCAATCAGAAGCGGTTTATATAAGCATTTCCATGTCAGTCCACCCACGTATTAGTGTCTGATTTTGGTAGGGGTTCATTTCCCCCAACTACCCTTTTTTGTACAACATTCTGCATGACTCACAAGATATTTTCTTTACATGTCATTTGCTAGTTCATTTGCCTGTTTTTCATGATCATATAAGGTCTCACTTCCGTTTTGCCTGTCATGTTTACGAGCTCACTACTTCACAGATCAAACATTTTAATCTCCCAGATGTTATTTCCTTGTAATTTTTTATTACAACCAATTTTATCTGCCGGAAGTATTACATCTCTGTTCGTGTCTTAATCTTTAGAAAGATGGTTATTTCCTACATTTCAGTGAGATTTGCCGCACATTTATCATGTCATGTTTCAGAGCTCGCACCTTATCATGCGGCATTTCGGTACCGTGTATCTTCCCAGACAATAAGTCGGAGTTAGCAATAGGAATGTTGCTGTGTAGACTCTTACTCCGTCTGGAGCTACCGATAAGCGAAAAGGCAATGTGGCAAAAATCGCTCTGCACAAACAGAAGTCAATGTTCAAATATAGACCTAGCGATCAGTGAGTGACGAATTAGAACAATATGTGAGAAGAAAGCATTGAACTATGATAGCGAGAACAACGTCGTGGAGCAATTGAGAAAACGGAAAAGGAAGGGCACAAACAAATAAAGCCTGGCGCAGGAAAATGTCATCATCATCGAAGCTCAAGATTTCGCCGTTATTGGACGTTAATTACTTTATTTATCACGTGATTAGTGTCTTGGAAAAAAAAACGTACAAAATGAGTGAAAAGACGGTGAGCAACAATTGTTGCCAGCTATGAGGTCTGGGGGTCAGTAGTTGAAGTGCATCATTCAATATAGTGTTCACGGTGAATTGCGCACCTATCACATGATGGTGATGATGATCTTGGGATGTTGTTAGGGTGATGAATGGAGAGGTACTTTTGTAAAATATCGATAGCTTATTATAAGGAATTTTAAACTATATTAAAATATAGAAGATTCAAACAATTACACGAATGCGCTGTAAATTTTCATGGACAGAAAATCCAGAACCACAACTTATGAGAAAAGTAAATCACACAAAGTGACCTACAATCAATTGTAAATACTCTTAAGTAAATAACATGCAGATAAGATAATAAAATCGCGCTAAAGACTGTGATGTATAATGGAAAGAGAGCCTACAGTAATCTGACAGTCTTGGTAACCTTGTAGCGCTCTATGATTTGCTAGCTAAACCATGCATTTACTGCTTGTCTTTACTCACACAAGCGTACTTTTTCATCCCCCGCCTATTTTCTTAGACACGTGCAAACGATGTGTTTACAAACTTTCGTGACCTGCCCGTCATAACAGGTAGCGAATGAGGTTTGTTTACCCCGTCTTCTCACGCGAGCTTATCTCTCAATAATATGATACCTGACAGACCGCACGCGAAAACCACATAATCTTTTGAAGTCTACGAGGGGAAGTCCAAAAGTTCCCCGAGTGCGCTTTGATGTCGAGTCGCGGGCAAAATCTTCGAGAACCCCGTTACACGGAAATAAGTCTTTTGATGACGGTCGAAAACGCAGACGAAAGACTGGCCGTATGCCTTTATCTTTAACTCTGTTTCTGATTCTCCGTTACACACAGTAGCGCGAAAATTAACAACATCTATAGATCAGAGGGGAGCCGCGTAGTGTAATGGTTACAACGTTGCGCTGGCGACCAGGTATTCAAGGTTCAAACCCGGGCGTCAGCATTTGAAGGAGTGTCAACGACCGGGATTTTGACTGAATAACTTGAACTGCTCCTGAGATAAACCCTCTTTTGATGGGAAGGAGCGAAGGTCGTGATCGGGTTGGAGGGATAGGCCACAGGCTCCCCAGTCTCGCAATGACATGTCATTGGGCCGAAGGGCTGAAAGCCCAAGTGCCGCTGGTTAAGGAAAAAAAAATAGATCAGAGAAATATAATAATATTTAACCTGTGTTTTCTTAAACTTGCTATCAGTTGTCACTCAGAATTTTTGAATACTCTAAGCACCCAGTTCTAGAACCTTTATTGTGGAAAATGTGTTATTAGCATTCGTGGGGATTTTCGTTCTGATTTTCTGAACTGATCACAAGAGCGTCCAGCGGTCCTTTTCTGATTGGTTAATGTTGTCCCGTTTTCTTGGCTTTAGCGTCACCAATTTCATTTGTGAGCGAGTATTTGCCAAAGATACATGAGAAACATTTTAACTTATAAGTTTAACTGAACTTACCAAACCCAGATATTTTTCCAATCTTTACCAGCCCACTGGGGTGTACAAAATAACATTAAAGGAAACTTATTTCACAAGTTAGAAAGAAGCAATCCATTTTTGGGGCATGTAATATTCCCGACTTCTGACAGTCGTATTCAAGCGGACTTATCCAAATTTTATGCTGTGCAGAATTCGGAGCTCTAACATAGAGTTGTCCGATAGGATTATCATCATCATCATTTGTAACATTTTTTAGCAACCAGATGTTTCCCAATATTGGAAGTATTTTCCTCTTTTAACTGTGAACCACAAGAGCACGTTCCTACATCAACTATTGGCGGTGACATTTTGTTCATTCAGGAAAAACCCACACCAGATTCGGCGTTCACCTCATTAGTCTTTGTTTTGTTAGAGGATGAACTGGGGCCAATTTGGGAAGTGAACCAGATCAAACATATATTCAGGGAAATTGTATTTCCAAGGGATATCACCACGAGTAGGTAAGAGTGATTGAGTAGCCACTGTATGAAAGAGTGCGTGAGTACTTTTCTTGGTTTCAGGGAATTTACCAACATTGGCTTTGCTTAAACTTGTTTACATTACTGGGTAGCATATAGTAGGAACTTGGTTACTTTACTGTCTATTCTGTAACATAGTGCTAACCTTCGACCTTTGGGTTATTAACTTTTGGGTTCTTTTCTCCATAGGGAGAAAGCGCATTTATTCTGCTATTTCATATGTATGATCTTTCTTTAGATATTGGTGTTGTCAAGTTTAATTATAATAAACAACAAAGAAACTTAACTTTGTGTGTTGGTCAGACCCATACCCCAGTAGCCGTAGTTTTTTCACGTTTGCGTGTCTTGATGTCACATAGCTGTGTGTATGTGTAGTTAAACTTATATTTATATGTATGAGGGGGGCAAGATTGTCTTGTACTAAATTATAGTCGTATAGATAGGCTGGAATAGAGAAACTTACTCATTCCAGAGACATATCTATTTCCTTAAGCTACCACCCGTGAAATCTATTTCTCACACCTTTCTTGCGAACCTATCACCATCCACTCTACTCAGACGGGCCAAAAATAACTCACAACCTATCTGTACGACAAAGACCCTCATCAGTAGCCGAATGATTAAAGCCTTCACTAACCTAATTAGCATCTGGAAATATCCCAGTACAGGACAAACACTAAATTTAAAATATAAGGCAGCTGCATAATTTCTGTACTTCTGTACGGTGCAAAATGCTGGAGAGTAACAACATAAAAGGAATGTCCAAATTGTCCTCTTGCCACACAACCTGCCTAAGGAAAGGTCTTTTCTGGCCGAATACCATCACCAACCAAGAACTGCTAACTCGAAGCTACTACAAAGACATGCACACCATCATAGCGGGTCGATGCTGGAATTGAGTTGGCCACATCTTCAGAAGAGACCCTGACACCATCACTAGAACTGCCATGCTATGGACTCCAGAAGGCAAGCTTAAGCAAAGACGGCCAAAAGCTCCACCTGGCGGAGAACTGTGGAGGCAGAGAGGCTGATCATGAACCAGAACTGGGGCACCACACGAAGGATGGCTGTCAACCAAGCATGAACCAGAGCTGGGGCACCACTCGAAGGATGGCTGTCAACCGAGCATGAACCAGAGCTGGGGCACCACTCGAAGGATGGCTGTCAACCGAGCATGAACCAGAGCTGGGGCACCACTCGAAGGATGGCTGTCAACCGAGCATGAACCAGAGCTGGGGCACCACTAGAAGGATGGCTGTCAACCGAGTAAAGTGGAGACAGTTTGTTGTTGCCCTACAAGACGCCATCAGGCGTGATGGCCTCTGATTGCTTTGTCATTCAGCGGTCAAAAAGATCTTTATTCTTTTTTAAAAGACAAAGTATCCCGTTAAACCCTTGATGAATTATAATTAGGATATATAATGTAGTAAATTCAAGATAATGAAATCTGGTTTCCGATATCTAAATATAATATTTTCTCCCCCCTCCACTCAGTCCAAATACAGTAAATCAAAACTATAAAAGTGTGTCAATGTACGAGTATGTGTCATGGGATTGACTCCCCTTGCTCTGCAGTGATGGTCCAACAATGGCCAAAACCTAGAGTATCTAATGTGGGTCTTCAATGGTATCTAGCCTCGCTCAAGATTACTCCTGGCAGATTTGTAGATATAACAATGATGATGCTTCTATCTCGAGGGAGTATCCATAAGATAATTCAGAAATCAAGAATAATGCTGAATTGGAGTGAGCAATTGTTAACTTTGTATCTGCCCGACACCTGTTATAGAGAATTATTATGTATTTTAGCTCGTTAAAGCCCCCAACTGATTTAATTCAGTGAAATATTCATTTAATAGCTTTGTTTAAGTATTATTTTAAATGCCTGAGACATTCGGGTGCAGTACACTCAAAATGATAAAAATCAACTATAAATTTGTATATCTACAGATAAAAAATTTAATAATCAATTATATTTAACAGTGTAAAAAACCCGAATAGTTCCTTAAAAAAATCATCACAGGTGATGATATGGTTATTAAGGGAATTTTAGGTCTTGGGAACCTCTTTTCACACGGTATGCCTGGGAAGAGTTCACCGAGTCTTTTGGCCGGGTGCCATCGCTGGCCGGGGTCTGCTTGCTCGTAGCAGGCAAGAGGACATGCACACCATCATGGCTGGCAGACGCTGGAGCTGGGTTGGCCATGTCCTCAGAAGAGACCCGATGCCATCACAAGAACAGCTATGCTTTGAACCCCTGAAGGAAAGCGAAAGAGAGGCCGACCAAAAACAACCTGGCGGAGGACTGTGGAGGCTGAGATGCAAGGAATGAACCAGAGTTGGGGCACTGTACGAAGGATGGCCACCGACCGAGCAAGGTGGAATCAATTTGTTGTTGCCCTACAAGACGCCACTAGGCGTGATGGCCACTGACTGCTTTGACGGTCGGCGGCTAAGGATCAAAGAAGAAGAAGGTCTTGGGAAAGTTCACTTGGCATCTTTTAAGTGTATACTTTGCTGCCAGTAAGAGGTCCGTTCGTTCTGCTCCAGCCAATGTTTGGTTCTTTGCAGATTGTAGACCGGTTCACTCTCGTCACTGATTAAGTCTAGTGGTTGCGACACGTTCCAAGTAGTATCAAGGAGTAATCACGAAGCTGGTCCAGCGTCTTCAAGACCCGTCTGATGATGGTGTCTAGCGTTGACTGCAGGCCACTTATACCACACACTTGTTCCACAGATAGCACCCTCAATTGGTACCACCGACTAGTATCATGAAATAAGAGAGAATAAATACCCTCCTGAGTATTGGGTTTCCTGACACGAAATCGTGTGTCCCGCCCTTTTCATTCCACCATCTCTTCTGTCTCAGAACTTTACCCTCTCTGAGCATTAATGTTAATTCCAGTGAGTGGAAAACATCCATTGCATTTATGTTAAACATGTTTACATTTACATTTGCACTGGCTGAAAAGGTTAAAATAATAAGTATGTACATCTTTTATGTCATCATTCACTCTCTGCTCCTTATGCAACATGGGAATACCTCTGCTTTCGGTTCTCTATGAGAAACCTGCATAAAGAAGACACCAGCTCCTGCAGTGGTGGTTCACGACATCATCATTCTATATGCTGCGGTTGCCAGCCTCGTGTGACTTGGACATCCATTAATAATTTTCACATGTTAATAAATGCAAAATATAGAATTATAAAATGTACAACTTACGCCAAAATCTCTTTGTGAATATGGACTGACTTCTGGCTCAGAGAAATAGTTAAGGTAACTTGTTTAAGATACCTCTTACGCGTTGTCTGGGGTATTACTTTGAAAATAGAATCCCACTGTGACTTAGTGTTCAGGTTTCTAGGTTTCCGGGCTTTCCGTATTAATGAAATTAGACTTTTCCTTGGATATAAGTCCACAAGATGCTCAAACTCGTTGTCCGGTCCTTTAATATGAAATCCTGATCCTATTCCTTGCTCTCGTGTCTGGCTGTCTTCTTAACGAGTTGAATTTCACAGTGCCCTAGACCGGAGAAAGTGTCATGTTATTTTGCAACTTTCGGCCCATGCGCATTGTTGTTACTATTTGCCGAGGCTCCAGTCAGGAGTTTTGTAAATTTCCATCTAAAATGCCCTGCCAATAGCATTCAAAAGTGTGGGTTATGATGGGGTTTTCCTCACCAATTTCCTTACAGATAAATTCTGCGTCAATTTAAAAAGTCACTTTCTATATAAGGTAGTGTGGTTTCCGTCGATTATCGGTTATGTTTACCACTACAACTTCGTAATTTCTCAATGTAATCTCTTACAAAATTTCCGTTGTCTTCAAGTGCGTCTTTAATATGTCACCAGATGGATAGTTGACCGACACTCCCTGTGCAAACACAAACACTGTGTGTCACCACACGAAATTGACTGGCAGCCAATCTGGTCTCACCTGTATCAACTTTCAGCGAGGAGGGGCAGGCAAACAAACATGACGCGAATTACAGGAAGAAAGTGTAAACAATGACTCGGTCACTCGGTGGTGATTTATGTGCTCCGAAAATGATAAATGATTAAATAATGGCAGAAAGAGAGAGAAAGAGAGGGGGGGAGAAAATGCGTACAAGAGACCGACAAATTATGTGACAGTGTGCACTCCCCTTTAAAAAAAAATTAAAAAAGAAAAGAAAAGAAAAAAGAAATAAAAAAAGTGAAAGAAACAGAAAAAAAGTCGTCTCTCATAACTGCCCTGTTGTTAACGAGGTGAAAAGGAGTGAGAAAGCTCGAAGGGTGTTCGGGATGACACCCAATCCACCAATTATCTGCTATCATCCACTGGAGCACCCCATCAGACTACCCATTTTCCTCACACCATCATTGATCCTTATATATTAATTTTAGTTCTTGTTTTATAATGTTTTACTAATTTGTGCAACGCATGTAATACTATTGCATTTCTCTGTTGTTCATACCTCCTACATTTTAGCAGGACCTGCTCTGTATTATTTTCCTCTAGAAACTCTGCACAGCAAGGTTCTTCTATTCTAAAATAGCACATTCCTAGTTGCAGCTTAAAAAGTTTCTTCTGGCTAAGAATTTTTAGTTCTCTAGATACATGACGCGTTCTTGTTGGAATCTTGAACAAATTATATGCATGTCTGCCCTTCAGGCTTCCATCCCACGCTACTGTCGATTCGTTAGTAATCATTCTTTTAATAAAGCTTTTGATCTTTGTTATACTCATCCCCACATTTATTTGGTTTCTATTATGTTTTTTTTTTTAAATTAATGAAGAAAAATATCCTGTTCAACCTCTGATGGGTTATAATTAGGATATATACTGTTTTCGAATTCCAAATACAGTAATATGAACAACTGCCGATATGAGAAAGTGGCATCACATTTGTCAAATCATTGTAAATAGGGACAATCGCAATTGTGCTTATATGTTAAATAAATAAAAATAAACCAAAAAAAAAAAAAAAAAAAAAAAAATCAAGAAGAAACTCCGAACAAGAATAATATTAACGTGGAGGGGTGTAAAGGTCTGGTGGTTCCAGTTATATAACTGACTTTAACAGATATTTAATTGACTTTCATCTGTTAAAACAGCTATGCTTTAGACCCCTGAAGGAAAACGAAAGAGAGGCCGACCAAAAACAACCTGGCGGAGGACTGTGGAGGCTGAGATGCAAAGAATGAACCAGAGTTGGGGCACTGTACGAAGGATGGCCACCGACCGAGCAAAGTGGAATCAATTTGTTGTTGCCCTACAAGACGCCACTAGGCGTGATGGCCACTGACTGCTTTGACGGTCGGTGGTTAAGGATCTAAGAAGAAGAAGAAGATATTATGCAGTTCCCTAGGTCTGTCTATTCTTAACACCTCTTCTATATTTATAGGTAAGTTGGATGCTTGCAAATAATCTTATATTGGTATTCTCATTTGTTCATAGCTCTTACATTTTAACAAGAAATGTTCTATATTTGTTTTGAAGACATCCTGCACAGTAAGGTTCTTCTATTCTGAAAAAGCCTTTTCCCAGCTGTAGTCTGAGAATTTTCTTATTACTGGGAATTTTCAATTCCCTAGATATCTGACATTTTCTTGTTCGATCCTTGAATATCTTATATGCATGTCTTCTTTTCAGATTTTTATCCCACTCTGCTTTCCATTCATCTGTTATTAAATCTTTAATTAAGCTCTTAATCTCTGATTTACTCGTCCCTACATTTATTAGATTTTTATCAGATCTACCTTTCTTGGCTTCTCTATCTGCCTTTTCATTTCCTTCTATACCAACATGTGAAGGTATCCAAGCAATTAAGACTGAACATCCTCTGGAATATTATGTCTACTCGTCTTGGTCAAGGACCAAGGGAAAAATACCTTCATTATAACTGAAAATTAGGTTGAACATGTTAGGCTGAAAGAGCTGAGGCAAATGAAGTTCATCAGACACTATTTATCTCTCCTCCAATTTCTTTTTTTAAAAAAAAAAGAAGAAAAAAAAAGCCCCATTAAATTTCGCTCATTGACACACCCACTTCCTGTTATCAGTGACATTTTGAAGATGTGCGGAAGGGAAAAAAAAGGTAATATATCACAGCTTAACAAATTCACCGGACCATCGGCGCGTTAAAAAAAAAAACAAACCCCACATACACGCACATGCACAACCGCACTCACATAAAAGAGAGAAAGAAAAGGGGAGGGAGACTTACGGGTGGAGAATTTTCGAAAGAGACCACGTCCATTTAGCAGGAACCGTGGCAAAAGGTCGAGCACGGAAAGAAAAAAAATAATTCAGTCACATGACATTACAGAGTGTTTATGGTCACATGATCCAGTCCCAGTAAAAATGGCGCTGACTTGTAGACAAATAATGTTAATGCTTGGCATGCTGGTGACAGGCAGCATTAATACTTTAACTAAAAAGGCGCAGCTTCAGTGTATGTAAGTATGACATTGCAGTGTTATTGGAGTTGGCCTGAGTTAACTGTAATACGCAGATTTAAGTATGGGTTGACTAACTTCATTCTCATCATGATACATGATAGAACTCAGTCATGAATGTGCGTGCAGCTCAAGAAGTGAAAGTGGTTATTGGTCAGTGTGTCCTGTTGTCAGCTTCTAGGATAAAGAGGTCAGTGTTAAGTTGCAGTACGAATCCAGTAAGAGTTAGTACTTGAAGGAACTGTCACAAACATTAAAGAAAGTTTATAATACACATGTAAAACTAAACCCAGTCATGTCAGTTATGCCTTTCCAAATTTAACTTCCTTATCCCAGCATAGAACGAGCCGCTAACAAAGAAATATACAGCTGTGGTGGGAACAATATAGTGATATGGTGAATTCCAATAAAAATGTAGCAGAATGATTTTAAGAGTTTATTACTATGCCTAATTGAGATGTCAGTGCTTTGGGATATGTATTGAAATCAAAGATCTAGGCCTAACACAAATATAGTCTTCAACTCAGGTGTCAAAGCAATCCTGGTGTATGGCTCGAAAACATGGAGAACAACAAAAATGACAGCCAGAAAGATATTTTTTTTAATATTAATGAAGAAAAATATCCCATTCAACCTCTGATGGGTTATAATTAGGATACATATTGTTTTCAATTCCAAATAATATGAACAACTGCCGATATGAGAAAGTGGCATCACATTTGTCAAATCATTGTAAATAGGGACAATCACAATTGTGCTTATATGTTAAATAAATAAAATATAAAAAAATCAAGAAGAAACTCTGGACAAGAATAATATGAAAGTGGAGGGGTGTAAAGGCCTGGTGGTTCTAGTTATATAACGGACTTTAACAGATATTTAATTGACTTTCATCTGTTAAAAGTCATATGCATTGTAAGCAAGCATCAGACCTTCACATTCCCAGCCACTATATATTAACATGTGTTCGTGTTAAATATTGTTTGACTATATTATGCAGTTCCCTAGGTCTGTCTATTCTTAACACCTCTTCTATATTTATAGGTAAGTTGGATGCTGGCAAATAATCTAATATTGGTATTCTCATTTGTTCATACCTCTTACATTTTAACAAGAAATGTTCTATATTATTGTCTTGAAGACATCCTGCACAGTAAGGTTTTTCTATTCTGAAATAGCCTTTTCCCAGCTGTAGTCTGAGAAGTTTCTTATTACTTGGAATTTTCAATTCCCTAGATATCTGACATTTTATTGTTGGAGCCTTGAACATCTTATATGCATGTCTTCCTTTCATATTTTTATCCCACTCTGCTTTCCATTCATCTGTTATTAAATCTTTAATTAAGCTCTTAATCTCTGATTTACTCGTCCCTACATTTATTCTTCTTCTTCTTCTTCGTTCACCCTCAGATGTCAACTTGAATAAGTTCAAAGAAAACAGTGGTCAGCCTGAGGCTGTTGACATCTCCATAGATTTTCTCCAGGAATGGTACTGGTGATGGCCATATGCGTTTTCTCTGTTCCTCATATGTTTGGCACCTCTGAAGCAGATTTTTCGGCAGTCATTTTAAAATCGGTGCCACAGTCACACTCATCAGTAGTTCCTATCTTTAATTTGTTGAATAGATGGTATCTCAATCTGTTATGACCTGTGCGAAGTCTGAAGATTACCACTTGTTCACTTCTGCTGAGCTGGTAATACGGATCATTTTTTGTGTGGCCTGGATGCTCTTCTTCCCACTTGTGCCTGTACCTGCGCTTGATAAAACTCTTGGATTCTCATAGGTTATATTTGTTTCAAGTTGAGGAAGTTTTCCCCCTTCCTTTGCCAATCTTATGTCACCACTACTTTTTGGAATAGCTATTGATTGGGTTATGAGAAACTATACCCACAATGAACAATTAGGTATAAAATGGACAAATGGAAAATTCCTGGGGGACCTGGATTTCACAGATGATTTAGCATTCTTAAGTTCAACACCCAGACAATCCCAAGAAGCAGTAAATAATTTGTATCATCTTTCGGTTAAAATAGGTCTCCAAATAAATGCCTCTAAAACTAAAGTTATGAACTTTTCTAACGAGACCTTTAATATCATCCTGAACAGGGAAAAACTACAGAAAGTTGAAAGTTTCAATTATTTAGGCAGTAAAATGACTCAGGATGGTGACACAACAAGAGAAATTCATACTAGAATTGCTTTGGCAGCTAGCACCTTCAATAGACTATCTAACATTTGGAAATTACGATCATTGAATATACATACCAAGCTTCGTCTGTTTAATTCAAATGTTATCTCAGTGTTAACATACGGCTGTGAGAGTTGGAAAATAACAAAATCATTGGAGAACAAGCTGAATACATTCGAGAACAAATGTCTTAGAAAACTCATGAACATCAGTTGGAAAGAATTCAAGACTAATCGACAAATAAGAGAAGACTCTAGGCAGAAATATGTCTCCAACTATATAAGGAAAAGACGATGGTCATATATCGGTCATGTACTACGAATGCAAAACAACAGAATACCATTGCAGGCACTCACTTGGGTTCCTGAGGGTAAGAGGAAAAAAGGAAGACCAAAAGAAACACTCAGAAGAACAATAATAAGAGAAGGAAGAACGTTGGGATTAAACAATGTGCAAGAGCTAAGAGGAGTGGCGTCACAACGTACAACCTGGAGAGCACTGGTTTCTGCCTTATGCGCCGTGTTTGGTGCTTAAAGAATTTATTATTATTATTATTATTTGCCAATCTGTCAGCCTCTTCATTTCCAGGGATGTTGCAGTGAGAAGGGATCCACTGTATCACGACTCTTTTGTACTGCTGCTACATTTATTCGATTTTTATCAGATCTGCCTTTCTTGGCTTCTTTATCTGCCTTTTCATTTCCTTCTATGCCAACATGTGAACGAACGAACGAACTTTATTTTCAAAGGGTTAAGAATTGGGCACACAGGCCCATCTGACATTCTGCCCTTCCTCTCTCTCTCATCATGTATACTAATATGTGAAGGTATCTAAGCAATTAAGACTGAACATCCTCTGGAATATAAGTATGTAGTAGACAGAAATATCTCCTCTGCTATATCAGGTCTACTACATTCTCATAAGTTTCTAAGTGCTTTAATTGTTGAAAGAGAGTCAGTTAAAATGGTTAGTTTTTTGGGGAGAGTTATTAGAGAATATTTCCAGTGCTTTTAGTATTGCCACCATCTCTGCAGTGAAAATGGATGTATTTTCCGTGATGCTATATTCTTTTGCCATTTTCCATATTGGAATATATATTCCTATCCCCAATTTGCCATCCTCTCCCTTGGATCCATCTGTGTACACAGTAATGCTGTCTTTTGATATTTGTTGTATATATTTATTGGCTGTGTTTTTTAATATTTTCTATATTATTTGTTTTCTTAAGTATTTCTGCTAGGTGGTAGTCCGTGTCTGGTTTCTTGATCTCCCAGGGCGGAATCACTGGCTTGTATTCACAACTGTTATTAATTGATGTAATTAATGTACCCAGATGGACAATTTCCTCCATACACTTCCATCCTGTAGGGTATCTAGTGGTATTCATTGGATTGGCCTGAGTTGTTAGTTGGCATCTGGTAAAAGCTGTATGTGCTGGGTGAGACTTATCTAACATAACTCTGTTCATGTAATTTAGTCTTAACTCCTTTTTCCATAATTCTAAGGGTAGAATTCCTAAAGCCACCTCTATAGCTCCCATTGATGTTGATCTGATTGCACCTGCTATTGTACATAAAGCCTGATGCTGAATTCTGTCTAATTTAATCTTGTTACTGTGTGCAACAGAAAAAAAAAAAAGTAAAGGAACCTGTTACACGCCCATATTGGGAATATGGTGTTAGGCCCATATTATCTTGACCGTCGGCACACTAGGGGTGATGTGGTCGGCATCACGCCGGCCGCCTTAATCTTCCCAGAGTTGCTCTGGTACCCATTTGGGGCTAGGTCGACCCAGGAGCCGTTTGTGACCTAAAAATTTCCCGCTTCATCTGGGGATTGAACCATAGACCACTGAGCTAGAAAGCCAGTGCACTAACCACTATGCTACCGCGGCGGTGTGCAGCAGAGTCATATATTATACTTCCATAATCTATTTTTTCCTCTAATAAAAGATTTATAAAAAGTGAGCATTGTCTTAGTGCTTGCACCCCATCCATTACCTCACAATGTTTGATACAGAATGAATAAGTTTTTGACAATCTGTCATTTTTTCATTCCACATTTCTTCTTCTTGTTGTTTTTTATCTGTTCGTTTTTGCTCACTCCTTATGAGTTGTCTTTCTGACTCAATTCTTTTCAGTCAGTCTCTTCATTCTCTTCTTTGAGTTCTGCTAATTTAGCCACATCTTTAGCTACTTCATGCTGTATTTTTCTCATGGTTTTTAAGATTTCCTCTGCCTTTCTCACTGTACCTTCTGTTATCGATGATTTGATTATTTCACTTTCTTCTGGTAGATTGCTGTCTTTTGTCATTATTTTTTGGACTTTATTTTTCTTTTGGGTTATTTCAGCATTTCTGGTTCTGACTGATTTCTCTTGGTGACGGAGTTGTAGATTTAGCGACTGATGATTGATGTTGTTGTAGTGCTTCTTTAAATGGTGTGTTAGTACTGACTGATTTTATTAGAGCTAGTTTTTTTGTTGGTAATGTGGACTTCCTAGGAAACGTGCACTGTGGTTTCCTAGACAATTTGCACATTTTCTGTTTATATTTCTTGTTCTGTAATCTTTATCATCTTCTACTAATTTGCAGTGATCATAGGTATGGTCCCCTGCACAATATCGACATTTAGGCTTACTTCTACATATTCTTTTGGTGTGACCAAATTTCTGGCTGTTTGAGCATTGAATGACTGGTGGTATGTAAGCTTCTGATTTGATTTTAGTACTGCCACTGAAGAAATGTGATGGGATTTCTCGCCCTTCTAATGTAACTATTATTACAGTTGAAGTTCCTAATTGCTGTGATATCCTTTCCAGTTTAAGAATCCTATATTTTGGATATTCTGTTTGTAATCTAGTTCTTATTTCTTCTTCTGGAACTGTTACAGGTATTCCTTTAATTACACATTTCCTGGTTTCTGTCGCATGAAAATATAATTAATAGTAGGTAAGCTTGACAGCTGTTTAGGCGTGATGGACAATAGTGCACACGGACGTGTGATAGTGGTGCGCAAGAGAGATAGGCAGAAGGCACAGGCTGAGTCAGTGAGTTCTTCACTAAGAAAACCACACACACAGCTCTTCTTGTTTTCTCTGGCGACAATATTACTCTTTTGCACACACTGTGTCACTCACAAATAGTAGGGTAAAGAAGTAAAGTTAGATTGAGGATTTGGTAGTCTGAACTGAACGAACAATCCTATCGAGGTTAACTCAATTTATTTCAATTTAGAAATGTAAATAAATCAATAAGGATTTTACAGCACATAATAATAAAGATTATCACGAGAAAACAAACTCACAACAATTTTGATGATTTTAAAGAAGAAAAAAATTATTACACCAATAGTGAAAACAAGGATTAAGAATGAATTGTATTAGTAAAGTTCCCGGCAGGCCTGATAGGCTTTTGCTGGAAAATAGGTGAAATACTGTTTGTGTGTAAATGAATGTTTGTTCCTTTGTTCCTTTGGTGTGAATGTTGGAAACAACTTATATCCTGGGGTTCTCTTGGGAAAATATATCGTAATCCAATGCTTGAAATTAACTTCACTGTTCGAATAAGGTATCCACAAAGGGGCACATAATCTGAACCCGATGGTATAAATCCAAGATTGGGGTAACGACTTCACTGTTCGAATAAGGTATCCACAAAGGGCACAGAATCTGAACACGATTTTATAAATCCAAGAAAGGTGTAACGTATCCACAGTTGATGCGATATCCACAGATAACGAATTTGCTTCCAAAGGTGGATGGAGGGTTAAAATGGGTGGAGTATGGTAGGGTGATGGTTGTTAAGGGTAATATCTGGTGTTGAGAATCGTTGCAATAATTGCAGTAATTGAAGTAATTGAAATGATTGAAATGATTGAAGGGAATTATTGTGACTGGTGGACGAGGACTATATGGCCACTGGCCAAAGGTAACCTCTTTTCAGCAATACGAGACAAGACTTTGCACTGCATAAATCTGTTAGACAAAAAAACAAAAATACATGTGTAGCTACTCTTCTGCTGCAACATGCAGATTACAACAGAAACAATTTAAGCAGTGTCCAGCGTCGGCATGTTGATATCCATGCATGCGTCTCGTTCCAAAAATAGATCAGTCCATTCTTAAACATTCCTGTCTGCTGTGAATGAATTAGCGGGCCAGTCCAGGTACATACACAATAACAAGATTGTTGCTTCCTCCCCTGTCAGACAAAGTTACATGAGGGTCCGCTAGAGAATCCTCCTGTGCTTTCCACCGTTCATTCCTTCCCGCATTCATAATAATATGCTCATACATTAATGTTACAAACATTGAAAAGTAAAATGATCATTGAAATTATGAATGATACAAACATTGTAACATAACATCGCTTTAAAATACAAGCAGTGAAAATAAATGAATTTTCGTAAGCATTTATGATACATACATGGTAAAGGAAACCCGTTTATATAATACACTTAGACTTTCACCATGATAGTAATATATTTCATTAGACTTTCACCATGATAATAATATATTTCATATCTATATATTTGAGCTAATTTCCTATATACTGGAAAAGCGAATACATACCCGCTCCGGAATTTTAGTCTGTTAAGTTAAACTAGAGGGCACTATGTGTGTTTAACTCAAGTCTCCCTATGCATAGTTTTTTTACTTTACAAGGCTAAGACGTGCGTCTCTCTCTTACAAGTGAAGTCTAAACTAGTTTCTTAAAGACAGAAAGAAAGAAAGAATTATTTTCGATTTACCCGCCACATTTTAAACGTTCCCACGATAGCAAAAGTCTCGCTGCAAATTAGTTTGCATATAGAATGTCACTAGTACGTGCTGTGGTTCCGAGCTCAGAAGTATTAACAATGAGGAAGAAGACAGGCCATAAATTTCTAGACAGACGAGTCTGGAAATTCCTAACGAACGTGAACGCTGGTTGACCGTATCTTCACCTGGGTTAAGGTGGGGAAAAGGCAAGTGCGTGAGAAACATTTTTTTCGGAAACTTAGGATATACAGAAAATAAAGCAATATGCAGGATGGACAGAAAATTTCAAATAGACAAATTATCTTCACTCTGCGACAGTTTCTTTGACTAATTCTTCTTCTTCTTCTTCTTCTTCCGTCCTTAGCCACCGACCGTCAAAGCAGTCAGTGGCCATTACGCCTAATGGCGTCTTAGGGCAACAGCAGATAGGTTTTCTTTGCCATTGTTTCCCATCACGCCTATTGGCGTCTTTAGGGCAACGGCAAATCAATCCATTTGCTGTTGTTTCCGTAATCGAAGTGACTGGCAAACGGGTGATCAGCCCGTTGGTTTGACTAATTCTAGCTTAGCTTTAATGCTGTGTGCCAATTCTACTTGAACAGGACTTACTTCAATTTGTTTTATTAAAGCTTTTGACTTTTCAGTCATGTTCATTGTGAGTATTATGCCATAATTTGTTCTTTTTATGTGTGTTATTGACCCTTTATCTATAACTGTTTCTAGTACATTGATGATCTTACTGTCTGGTAATGCTCTAATATTTACCACTTTGCCACTGATTTGAAAAATCCTTAACCTTGGGAGGTTTTATTCAACTTTATGAGTATTAATATTGTTGGTCTTTCATGTGGTTCTTAACACCCTTATTCTTTGAATCAATGTTCAGATTATTGGTTTTCTCTATCATTTTACTCAGACATCTTCCTTTTTTCTTAATTGTTTCCTTTGAAGCTTGTATCTTCTGTCCTTCGTTTTCTCTATTTGTATTCCTGATTTCCCCTTGATCATCATTTTGTGAGTCAGCTTGTACTATTTCAGCCCATGATTTTCTGGAAATACTATCTGTTTTCAATCTTGTAAGAGCCAGCATGTCTTTTAGAATAATTGTCCTTATTTAACTCTAAATATAAAGTATAATATTTAGTCGTTTTGTAAGTAACAAAAATTTCAAATTCAAAAATGGCGCTTTTGACTTTCAAAACATGGAAAGTCGCGGATGCAGAAGTAATTATAAAATTAAAACTAAGTGTTAACCAATCTTAATTATTCAAAATTCTTATGAACGACAAAAATAATAATAATTCTTAAAGAATTTAAACAATCAAATTAACTTCCCTGCAGCAAGCTTATGCACGATAGAATGGGAATCACAAGAAAAACAACAATGGAACTGCCATCTTAGATCACCGGAAATATCTATCGCCAGAAAGATAAAGATTTTCATAAATGAATGCTAGTGCAGAATGCAAGGATTGAAATGATGTAACCAGATCAACAGTGATGATGGAACATTCTGGTGAACAAATATCAGTGGTACAAGATGTGAGGAGAAAGTGCTGGTGTTAAAATGGCCACACATTAAGAAAACTAGCTAATAGCTTCAAGTATGGAATCCCAAGGATAAGAGAGCTAAAGGCAGACAAACAAACACATAGGGGTGGCAATCATATATCGACTTCAAAGGGAGATAAAAAGATGTAGAAAGACCATGGCACAGGACGGCTTTGCATGTGTTTGTTGAGGACCTGTGATTCACAGGGAGCTGAAAGAGAATGAACAAATGAATATAAAAATAAGTAGCTTAATACAATTTGTATCAAGTGGAATGTAGAAAGCCTACTGAAAAAAAGAGTACAGAACAACATATATAATCATTCTTCAAAAAAGGTGATTAAAAACTGTAGTGTGAACTTTTTAGTTTTTTAAATTTACAAGCAGCTTGTTTTTATGATAATACCAAACGTACTTAAGCTAAGACTAATAAAGTCACTCTATATTATAACTCTATCCGTTTCTGCACAGTTTGATGTATAATATGAGCATGTTCACAGAACAGATTTACATACAATTTATAATAGAAGAGAAGATAGTACAATTCACTGTTTAGAATTCTTAAAAAAATAATTCTGGCACCAATTGGAAAATAATTATGGAATCAAAGAGTTCATAATGTCCATAGGCTGTGTCTTAGAAATATGGACTAAAAGAGGTCAAGATATAATGTAATCACACAATTTTGAGAACAAAATGAGCTGTTGAATCTTCAACAGGCGGACAGTTTGATGTTTTGCCATCACAAGAATCATGTTTCAAAGATCTTTTGTATTCATTAAAAATAATTTAAAATCAGAAAATTTAGTGACAAATTATGTGCATTTGAGTACATAATGCCAAAAATGCCAAATTTGTAGACAGTAGGGTTGACCGCTAAGTGTAGCAGTGGTTTTTTTCTTAACTGGTTAGTGCTTTCAAATGCATAAGTATTTAAGATCATTTTTGACTGATATGCATGGAGGCATATCTGGAGTCATCCTTATATGACCACCAGCTATGAACAATGCTACAATATACATACGTGGAAGTGAACCTATGTCTGTGAGGATAATTACATCCTCATTGACTTTTGAAATCATCCACACACTTCCAGGGATTCCCTCTGTAGTGAAACTTGTTGAGAGCCAAGCAATGCACACTAAGCTAGGAGAAGTCATTTGAGCCTTAGGCATAATTCTTTGACTTGGTTGACTGCATGCAGAAGGATCTCATTATGGATCCAGTGATAGGCAGGGGGAGCTGAGAAGTGGTTCTTTGCAGGACGTGACAATTCCTTGGGAAAGCCCAGAACCAGAGTATGGTATTTTAACTCTGCAAAGTTGGAGAGCCCCCTTGGATGGCGGGGATGCATGAATGCACAGTGTGCCACTCACTTCTTACTCCTAGCTTGGGATCAGATATACGATCCTTTAAATGCAAGCCAAGCTGGAGAAACTGGAGCTCATGACTTCTACTCTTTAAACACGTTTCGGAATGGCAGAAAAGTCACAAGAAAAGCCTAGATCTACAGTGTAGATAATACCATGGAGTCTTCAACTTGGTATTGGCTGCTAAAGAGCAAGAAGCTCAGCAGCCCTAGTTAAACAACAACAACAACAACTATACCATATGATGGCAGAAAATCTGAAGTTTCATGAAATAAACATCTGAGTCACTTTATTTAAGCAGATGGAAGGTTTTATTCTTTATCTTTCATTTTTCTACCTAAATCTAATGTCTTTTCTTCTTTGATCCTTAGCCGCCGACCGTCAAAGCAGTCAGTGGCCATCACACCTAGTGGCGTCTTGTAGGACAACAACAAATTGATTCCACTTTGCTCGATTGGTGGCCATCCTTCGTACAGTGCTCCAACTCTGGTTCCTTCTTTGCATCTCAGAAATCTAATGTGCAGACAAGTTAATGCTCTTGTCAGAATGAGCCACCTACAGTGCAGTCAAATATACTAAAAAATAGATTACGGTAGTCCCATAGCAGATACTGCTGTAGGGGAGGGAAGTGTTAGAGAATTCACTAAACTCATTCTCAGCTTTTTGAATTGGTGTGACCATTTCTCTTCTTTGCTGTCTTTGCCTCCCCTAACTCAAGAACAGAAGTAGTAACCATTTACAGGTGGGTAGGCTGATATAATGTTTCAAATCCAGCAATATTGCTACAAGAAGCAAGCACCCTATCTACTCTGCCACTCTGTGCTTTGTAATATGTTAATGCAATTAAATGGAGAGTAATAAGAAATAATAAAATACATCATCTATACCAGGGGATGGCAACTGGTCGATCCTGATCTACTGTTAGATCCCAGGGTATCATTTGGTAGATCTCTATGAAGATAGAAGAACTGAAGGCAGCACTGGAGAAATTCAAGATGGGCAAAGCAGCAGGGCATGATGGTATAACACAAGAAATGGTTAAATACATGGGAGCAGCAGGCGACTTACTATTCCTGAGGGTCCTACATGCAGCTTGATGCAACAAGACCATACCAAAGGATTAGTAGAAGATTACCATCATAACACCAATTTTCAAAAAGGGTGACAACCGACAATGTGGAAAGCATAGAGGCATATCCCTTCTCAGTGTCCCCGGTAAAATCTCTTCTAGAATCCTGGAGCAGAGACTCAAACGCCTAGCTGAGCCACAAATGGATGAGGTCCAACGTGGCTTTCAGAGCAAACTGAAGTACTCAAGACCTAATCTTCACACTCAGTTGGATGAGTGAAAAGGCCCTTGAGTATAAGATTGAGAAGCATCTTTGTTTCATAGATCTGGAAAAGGCGTTTGACAGGGTCCCCTGGAGCAAACTTTGGGACTGTTTGGCAAGGAAGAACATTCCAGCACCTCTGGTTCATGCTATACAGAGCTTCTACAAGTCTTGCAGAAATTATGTGAGGACAGCAAACCATAAGTCAGAAGAGTTCAGGACCACCACTGGTGTAATACAAGGTGATATCCTGTCACCTTATCTTTTCATACTCTTCATGGACAATGTCATCAATGCATGTGGGGAGAGGACAAGAAAGTATTCAGTGGGGTACTGGAAGATGAGACAGGTCTGTATTTCAGAGCTGGCATTAGCTGATGATGTTTGTTGCCCTGATTGCTAAATCAAGGGCACATCTTCGATCAAACCTGCAAGTCTGGAAGGAAGAACTGGAGAAGAGAGGGATGGTCATAAGCAGCTCCAAAATAAAAACTATGGTGATATCACGAGAGGAAAGAAGGCATCAGATTAAGCTGGGAGAACAGGGCCTGGAGCAGGTCAACCACTTTAAATACCTTGAAGCTGTCATAGACCGGAAGGGAGGCATCAAAGAAGAGTTGACTGCTGAAGAGCAGCAGCTGGGAAACTCTTTCAGGCCATAAATCGAGGATTCCTCAGCAAAAGAGAAGTTGGCCTGAGGAAGGTGATTGAAGTAAAAAGAAGAGACATGATCTGCAAGCAGACGATATGTCAATGCTTACAAACCCAACCCTGGCAGAACCAAATAGAACAGTCCCAACTAAGATGGTTTGGCCATGTCTTTAGAGTGGGAGAGGATCTGCTACCACTGTCATATAAATATTGGGTCGATTTCTTTTCCTCTATGGCAGTATTTAGTTTTTTCAATCAATCAATACCCTTTAGCTCCCCAAGGAGCATAGGCCTTTAACAAGCACATGCTCAAGTCTTCCTGTCCTGTGCCATCTGCTCAAGTTCTTTCCATGTTTTCCTCATCATTTTCACCTGTTTCCAGTTCTCTTCACCATGTGTTTTTTGGTCGACCTCTGCCTCTCTTTCCCTGTGGATTCCAGAACAAGGACTGCCTTGTAATGCTATCAACAGGTTTCCTCAATGTGTGTCCTATTCATCACCAGCATCTTCTTCTCAACTCTTGTTCCACTGACACTTGTCTGGTTCCTGTCATCAATTCCACATTTGTGACTTTGCCATTCCATTTCAGTCCTTCTATTCTACGCAAGCACCCGTTTATAAAAGTCTGTAGCTTTTGGTTGTTGTTTTTGTTGTTCTCCATGTCTCAGAGCCATACAATAGGACTGACTTCACATTTGAGTTGAAGATTCTTATTTTCGTGTTGGACTTGATTTCTCTTGTTCTCCATATGTTTCCCAATTCAGTGAAAGCTCCTCTTGCTTTTTGTATTCTTATTTTGATATCACTGTCTGTCCCTCCAACTTTGTCTATATTACTTCCAAGATATGTGTACGATTCTACATCTTTTAGTGGTGTTTCTTCAAGTTCAACCTTGTTATCATTTCTTGCATTTATTCTCATAATCTTTGTCTTTTCCCTGTGTATTTTCAGGCCCAGGAGAATTTTCATTTTCTCTTGCATCTGATTATGGTTATGGAACAGAAGAGCCAAGTCATCTGCAAAATCCAGATCATCAAGCTGTTTAGTCAGATTCCACTGGATTCCATTTCTGTTGTGTGATGTCTATGTTTTCATGACCCAATCTATTGCTAGTGAGAAAAGAAATGGAGACAAGAGGCATCCCTGTCTCACTCCCTTTCTAATCCTAAACGGTTCTGTAAGTTGTCCTTCATGAATAACTCTTGCATGTCATGTCTTCATAGGTCTTCTTTATTAAGTTAATGATCTTCATGGGAACTCCATAATGCCTCATCAATTTCCAAAGCAATTCTCTGTCTACACTGTCAAATGCCTTTTCATACTCCACGAATCCGATGTATAGCGGTGAATTCCATTCCAGACTTTGTTCAACTATTATTCTCAATGTGGCTATCTGGTCTGTACAGGATCTATTTTGTCGAAAACCTGCTTCTTCATCTCTCAGTTGCTTGTCTATGGACTCTTTTAATCTCTCAAGGATAATTCTGTTTAATACTTTTCCTGGCACTGATAGTAACATTATTCCTCTATAATTTGTGCACTCTTGTAAATTTCCCTTCTTAGGCAACTTGACCTTCCTTCCATTCTGCTGGTATTTCCTCTCTCTCTCCCAGATTTTGCCAAGTAGTTTGTATAATATCTCTGTAGAGGTATCAATATCTGCTTTGATGGCCTCTGCTGGAATGCAATCTGGACCAGCTGCTTTTCCATCTTTCAGAAGCTTTATGGCTTTCTTTATTTCTTCTCTACTTGGTCATTCACAGCTGATTTGTAGCTCCTCTTCTGCTGGCTGGATGTCTGAGGGATTAGTTGGAGCTGGTCTATTGAGAAGTTCCTCAAAATGTTCTGTCCATCTCTTCATTTGTTCTTGTATATTACTAAACAATTTTCCATTATTATCTTGTATGAGGCCATTTGCTTGCTTATATTTCCCTGTTAGCTTCTTACATTTTTTATGTGTACTAAACTACTTGCATTTCCGTGGTCGGCCCTTTTCTTTTCATTCTATCAAGCAGATATTTTGTACTTTCAAATCATCTTACAATCCTCTCAGTGATAAGTCGTCAGTCATGTCTGTTTGTTTACCCATTCATCCCTGCTGGAAAAGGAGATGGATGAGATAATATTAACTGATAATCATGTTGGAAAATGTCGGGTGTGCCCGACATCAGGCTACGAATTAGCACTAAAATCGCCAGTGAATTTGTTTAATCGCTGATAAGGCTGATGTGCCAGATGGGTAAACAAAGAATTTTGTTTGCACAAGCGACGGGATTACTCCCCTCCACGACACATTTCTGGACAGACAAGAATGACTTAATGGTTTCCTGTACACCTTGTTGCAAAGACATTATGTTTAATGAAAGTAAGAAGTTATTTGTAAACATTGCAGAGAGATGATCTGATGTTATCATTCCACATTTGGGAGACATGACCTCTGCAGTAACGTGCAGAAATTTCCATGAGCAAATAATTTGAATTACGCCACAAAACATGGATGCTTGAAACGATTGGCAGACATTCGGAATGAAGACCAACACCCCTTCCGATAGGAACCCTGCTTAACATTGTAACAAAGAAATGCGGGGGGAGACAGGCAATATAACCTGACACTTCAGCCAGAGTAGAACACTGTAAAAATTTACCAGACCGTGTCAGAGTTAAGAGATCAACTTTCATTTATCGGACCGGACTTGTTTGAAATTCTCGATATCCATATGTCTCAGACAATTTCTTAAATACACTCAGAGCTACTAAATAATAAGAGGAAATTCACTGAATTAACTCAGCTAGGGGCTTGAACAAGCTAATGAATTATAAGAAAACCCTATCCTTCACAAAAGTTGTCGGCCAATCCTATTGTTAACGTGCTCAGCCAATGCAGCATTGTTCTCGCTTTTCTGAATATCTTGTGAAGACTCCCTGGAGGTAGAAGTATTATTATTCTTCTACCTACAATTCTGCCAAGAGTAATCTTGTGCTTAGGTAGACACCTTTGAAGACCCACATTAGTTACTCTTGAGTTTTGGCCACTGTTGGATCACTACTGCAGAGCTAAGGGGAGGCAAACCGTGACAAGCACGACAAGCATGGGAAACTAAGAGCCAGGGATCCAGACCTCCAGGACGACCCAGAGTCTGCTGGGAGGACAACATTAGACAATCTTTGAAGGACCGAGGACTAGAATGGAACCAGGCCAGGAGGAAGATGGACGATAGGATAGTTTGGCGCTCTCTCTTCCAAACCTCTACACCTCATGGTAGAAGAGGAACGACTAAGTAAGTAAGGTAAGCTTCATACTGGTCCTCTCCCACCAGCACTTAAAAGCGCAGTGTCTCCAAGTTTAAAACTACTCTCACTGCATTCCCAGTGAAAGCCTACCTTGATTAAGTATAATGCACTTTATCGTGAACTGTATAAGATAGACAGCCCATGCAGTGAAGTTAACACTCTGCAAAATTTTTTGTTTTAATTTTCCACCACTCTGTTGATGTGATTGCAAGAAGCAGGTCTGGCAGCAGACATAAAAGTTACAGAATATAAGTATATAAACCAATAAAACGGTATTGAATCAGTTTTACAAATAACGGTTCACATGAAACAAGGGACGTTTCGGGTTTTACCCTTCATCAGCCACAAACAGGTGACAAAGACAAGAATTACATATAGGTGATGAGAAACATTCACTAAATGAGCGATACAAGCAGATGGAAAAAGTAAACACCCACAGTGATGAGCAAAAAAAGAACAATAATAATGCAAGAAAATCGTAAAACCTAAAAGAAATACCGAAACAAGAAAGTAAATAATCAACGAAACGAAAAAAAGAATGAACAAAACTTCAGAACAAGTAAAAGTTCACTTAGCTAGATCCGTAGATACTTGGAAAAGAAGACCGTTAGTACTCTGTCCAAGAAATCTCCACAGATAGTCTCATAAACAGTAAGATTATTCCGGACTGTTGCATCACCAGAACAAGGTGAGTAAAAGGTGGTGTTACCTAGCTGTGTAACTCCTTCATGAATGTATAAGTCCTTACGCCAAACAACCACAGCACCACCTTTGTCTGCCGGCTTGATAACAATATCATCACGGTTTCTAAGGCGTGACAATGCCCGCCATTCAGAAGAGGTGAGGTTAGATCGACGGAGATGGCGTAGAGTGAGCTGGTCAGTGTCATGTAAACTATTGGCAATATATACTGAAGCACATTAAAAACGCACCACTATTATATACTGATGCAGAGAAGCTGGTAAAAAAAAGTGTGGGAATGGATTTTCCCTGTGTTTGTCATGAGGTAGAGAGCGAATGGCTGCTGGAATGGAAAGTGCATGATTCAACCCACGGGTTTGTGTACAGACTACATGAAAACAATGAAAGTTACACGTGCAACACGATTCCCAACAGCTATGACCCTGAAAATGTGTACGCGTTGTGGCAGTATACTCGGTATAAAAAGGCCGTTGAGACAAAACACCCAGTACATGTGCTTGAAATGCCACGACTATCTCAAAACGACCGCCAACGAGCCATTGGTATGTTGGAGACCAGAATGAGCTCGTGGGCCATTGCCAGAAGGAAGAATTGCCACCACAGCACTATTATACGTCTCAATGAACGTTACAGAACCACTGGCAGTGCCCGGGATAGACTTCGGAGTGGCCAACCACGAGTTACTACCCCTGCGCAAGATTATCATTTTGTGCTGAGTCACCTAAGGAATCATTCTCCCCTGGCAAGAGCAATAATGGGTAGACGTAGGCAAGTCTCTCGAATGACAGTCATATGACGACTCAGAGATACAGGCCTTACTGCAAGACGACCTTATGTTGCGCCAAACTTGACTCACAGACATCGTCAGCAGCGCCTGCAATGGGCAGAGCAACATGTCAGATGGACTAGACTTCAGTCCTATTCACAGACGAGAGCAGATTCAACGTATCCTTTGCTGATGGACGTATGCGGATATGGCGACGGTGTGGAGAGCGCATTGCAGATTGCTGTGTTTGTCAGCACAACCGATTTGGAGGTGGCAGTATTCACATTTTGTCTGTTGTGTCCAGTGCATATCTGGAAAATGGTGACCTAGTCTTGTATATAGCCTGGGTGTTCTCTTTCCCATTTGGACTTGAATGTGGCTTTTATAGTTGTTTTTGCTATTTCATAAGTTGTCCCTATATCATTTTGTTTAGGCTCCTCCCTCATTAGCAGGTTTGTCTGCTTTCTCATTGCCTGGAATGTTGCAATGGGCTGCTGTTCTGACTCTTTTTGCGCATCACTTAGGATCTTAAATTTTAAAACTTTGTGGTATGCATAAAGAGTCTGATGCGATTGTGTAAATGCATGATTGTGATATGATGTATGAGGGTTGAGGGAAGCAACAAGAGGATTCTGGAAAATGTGTACATAGGAATAAGTCATGATTGTGTCCAAAGTGTATTATGATAAGTGAAAGATCCTAATTCAGTGTGGATTTATGAACTAGCGATCAAGATATGATTGCCTAGCAGATGTTAAGTGGTTGTGTAAGATTTGACATGATCGTTTATTGTACAGTAATTGCTGAGAATGGATTTATCATAAATAATACGGAAATATGTCATGGACATACACAGCCATTGTTGGATTAATCAATGTTTGAATGGATCACAGCATTGTAATTATTTAGGATCGAGTTGTTATGGAATCCCAAAGTGGAAGCTAATAAATGTTACATCTGTGTGTCAAATGAACTTGGGTTATTAATTGAATTCTACTTGGTCGAGATTATTGAATGTTGCTTTATGAACTGTTTCACTCTGTCATTTATTGTGGCACCACATTCACACATAGAGATCGTAACAGCTGGTATCCACCTGTTAAATCATTTGGCCAGTCTTTCAAGAGAGTTTGTCAGATCTTTCAATCCCTTAGCATGGTGGCTCTTCAGGGCTGTTATTACTGAGAGGGCATCTGTAAAGATTACTATTTGTTTTTCTGCATGTTCTTTGCACTCAATAAGAGTTTCTGCTGCCTGTTTCAGGACTTCTGCTTCAGCATTGAAGTTATTGCAGTATTTGCCAGTTGGCAATTGCCATAGAGTGGATTCTATTCTTTAATTTAATGAGGATACCAGCCCCTCCATTCTCAGTGCCTGAAGGAGTTGTAGTCCCTGTCCATTCTCAGTGCCTGAAGGAGCAGTAGTCCCTGTCCATTCTCAGTGCCTGAAGGAGCGGTAGTCCCTGTCCATTCTCAGTGCCTGAAGGAGCGGTAGTCCCTGTCCATTCTCAGTGCCTGAAGGAGCGGTAGTCCCTGTCCATTCTCAGTGCCCGAAGGAGCAGTAGTCCCTGTCCATTCTCAGTGCCTGAAGGAGCAGTAGTCCCTGTCCATTCTCAGTGCCTAAAGGAGCAGTAGTCCCCTGTCCATTCTCAGGCCTGAAGGAGCATAGTCCCTGTCCATTCTCAGTGCCCGAAGGAGCGGTAGTCCATTGTCTCTGCTTTTTTCCATTCTCAGTGCCCAAGGAGCGGTAGTAACCAGGTTTACCCCTGTCCATTCTCAGTGCCGGAAGGAGCAGTAGTCCCTGTCCATTCTCAGTGCCCGAAGGAGCAGTAGTCCCTGTCCATTCTCAGTGCCTGAAGGAGCAGTAGTCCCTGTCCATTCTCAGTGCCTGAAGGAGCGGTAGTCCCTGTCCATTCTCAGTGCCTGAAGGAGCGGTAGTCCCTGTCCATTCTCAGTGCCTGAAGGAGCGGTAGTCCCTGTCCATTCTCAGTGCCTGAAGGAGCGGTAGTACCTGTCCATTCTCAGTGCCTGAAGGAGCGGTAGTCCCTGTCCATTCTCAGTGCCTGAAGGAGCGGTAGTCCCTGTCCATTCTCAGTGCCTGAAGGAGCGGTAGTCCTGTCCATTGTTTGTCTACTCAGAGATCCCCAGGATATACACAGAGTGACTGACCCTGGAAATGAGAGGATGGTGTGCTAAGGACTATTGTGTGATGCTATTAGCTATCTTAGTAACTGCTCATTGTGCAACCTACATTGTCTTATTCTAGTCTTCTGTTCTGCTAATTTATTTGGTCAATTTTTTTCAATCCATTTCATACTGGTCAGCCTTTGAAGTAAGTCAGAAATATTATGAAAACACCCACTATCTTGAGGAAGAAAAGACAGCCATTTTTTTATGTCTATGAACGCTAAAATATTTTTTGAACATTTCAGAGCTGAAGGTTTCTATTACGAGGATGATAATGGTACTTCCAGTAAACCTCATAACTTTAACCACCCATGGTTCCAGACTTGGCTCATGTTTATTGGTTAGTAAACATCTTAACTAAGCTAAAACAAGGTTTAGAATATATTGTGTATCCTACAGTTATCATCATCATCTTAATTGTTGTTAGTCCTCCTAACAAAGCATGGAGCTACCACTGTTTTCTGGTTCCCCTTACAGGAAACCTACACCAACCAGTCACATGATCTTACAACAGTGGTTTCTGTGGTTATTTGTTTGACATGATGAGGTTACCAGCTGTTTGTGCAGCCTCATGTATAGTAGTCCTATTCTTTCATTGTCTCTTCTACACAAGGCCTTACACAAGGCCCTACACAAGGCCTTACACAAGGCCCTACACAAGGGCTTACACAAGGCCCTACACAGTTATACTGAGCACAAATTACATCTGGAATATTTTATATACTTGCATTCTTCGATACAGGCCTTTGGAGTAAAGGGAGAGAGGGAGATTCTCATAAAAAATATTAAGACATAATGTGATTCTAATTTGGTTTTTTCTGTACTTATAACCGTTGATTTCTTGTTTATGTAAACAGAAAAGGTTGTTCTTGTACAATTACATTTTTCAATAAGCTTTCCTCACTTTATCAGGAGTCTATAACTTCTTTGAAATTTGTGCACATATTTGTCCACTTAACCTGCCTTGTCTCATAGCTAACTAGCCTGTAAACTTAAGAGTAGTTTCAATGTTCACAATCATCTTATTTGCCCAAATATTAGGAGCACTCCTGTGGTACATGTTAACATTTTTATATTAAGAATCTGAAGAGAATCGCCAATGTTTGAATGTAGAAAATTAAGTTATGTTCATGAAAAATAGAATACTTCTTCTTTGTTCATCTTAATTTAACTAAATATGTTCCTTCTCACATACTGTAGCACTTCACACAAAAATTTGCATAGCACTGTGTGAAGCAAACACCTTTAGTTAGATCTTTCACAGCCTTCCATTCTTGCATAATCTGTTCCAAGTTTTTTCCACGTGTTCTTTAGCCTTCTTATTTCTAAATCCATGTGTTTTTGGGTCTTCCTGTATTTCATCTACTTTTGTGTTTCCAGACTAAGCATTGCCTTTTGATACTAATGGATCTAAATCCTTTATTCTCATGTTTAACTTTATGGAACAAACTCTGCAGCTTCTGTAACTCTCTGAGGAAACAACTGAGGATTGTTACTCCCTCAAACATGTGGTTAGAAGTGACTAATATGAAGTTTTTCATTCGACTGGCAACCTCATCATGTCAAACAGATTGCAAAGAAAAGCACCACTGCAAGAGGATAGGAATGCTTTGATGCAGACTTCCTGCTAGGGGAGTAGCTACAGTGGTTACACCATTGGTAATAAGGAAGGAAGAGGGAAATGAATTAAACTGTGCTGCCGTCTGCTACAAATAGTCTGTATAAAGATCAGACAGAAAATCTGTCGTATAAGATAAGGCTTCATGAAATGTGTGAGTTATACTATATTTGTTTTATGAAATGTGTGAGTTATACAATATTTGTTTTATGAAATGTGTGAGTTATACTATATTTGTTTTATGAAATGTGTGAGTTATACTATATTTGTGTTATGAAATGTGAGAGAGTTATACTATGTGTGTTTCATGAAATGTGTGAGTTACGATATACTGTATTTGCTTCATGAACAATTAATTTTTTTTTGTATTTTTTTTTGTAAACTGGCAGGAGAGAGCACATGCCTGATTGGACTATTTATTATGCAGCACAGAGAAAAAAAAGAGAGAGAAAAAGTGGTAGGTTGTTGACAGTTGAGTTGATATTTGCCCATGTGTCTACTATATTGTCCCTTTGCTGTTATGGGGGGGGGGGGGGGAAGAGGAGAGAGGGGTGGTCTTTTATGAGACAAATGAAGAATAGGCCTACTGCTTACTCATACATCTCATAACATGTAACTAATATAATGTTGTGCACGTGTAACTAATAATGTTGTGCACTTGTAACTAATATAATGTTGTGTACATGTAACTAATATAATGTTGTGCACTTGTAACTAATATAATGTTGTGTACATGTAACTAATATAATGTTGTGTACATGTAATTAATATAATGTTGTGCACTTGTAACTAATATAATGTTGTGTACATGTAACTAATATAATGTTGTGCACTTGTAACTAATATAATGTGTGCATGTAACTAATATAATGTTGTGTACATGTAACTAATATAATGTTGTGTACATGTAACTAATATAATGTTGTGCACTTGTAACTAATATAATGTTGTGTACATGTAACTAATATAATGTTGTGTCCATGTAACTAATATAATGTTGTGTACTTGTAACTAATATAATGTTGTGCACTTGTAACTAATATAATGTTGTGCACTTGTAACTAATATAATGTTGTGTCCATGTAACTAATATAATGTTGTGTCCATGTAACTAATATAATGTTGTGCACTTGTAACTAATATAATGTTGTGTACTTGTAACTAATATAATGTTGTGCACTTGTAACTAATATAATGTTGTGCACTTGTAACTAATATAATGTTGTGCATTTGTAACTAATATAATGTTGTGTACTTGTAACTAATATAATGTTGTGTACTTGTAACTAATATAATGTTGTGTCCATGTAACTAATATAATGTTGTGTACATGTAACTAATATAATGTTGTGCACTTGTAACTAATATAATGTTGTGTACATGTAACTAATATAATGTTGTGTCCATGTAACTAATATAATGTTGTGTACTTGTAACTAATATAATGTTGTGCACTTGTAACTAATATAATGTTGTGCACTTGTAACTAATATAATGTTGTGCACTTGTAACTAATATAATGTTGTGCATTTGTAACTAATATAATGTTGTGTACTTGTAACTAATATAATGTTGTGTACTTGTAACTAATATAATGTTGTGTACTTGTAACTAATATAATGTTGTGTCCATGTAACTAATATAATGTTGTGTACTTGTAACTAATATAATGTTGTGTACATGTAACTAATATAATGTTGTGTACATGTAACTAATATAATGTTATGTACATTAACTAATATAATGTTGTGTACATGTAACTAATATAATGTTGTGTACATGGACCTAATATAATGTTGTGTACATGGACGTAATATAATGTTGTGTACATGGACCTAATATAATGTTGTGTACATGACGTTGGTAACCTTATTATGTAAAAAAATTGCTACAGAAAACACAGCTGCCAGAGTTTGTGGTTTGTCATAGCCTTCCTCAAAATGGGACATCTGAAGTGATGGCTTCATCAGGATCAAAATAAAGGGGATGATGATAATGTCACATTGACACTGATACTGGGACAGAAGTCACCTGATTGTTTCTGTTGTGTTTGTGTAGGGCTTTGCTTATAAAAGTCATCTGATTCATTATATTTGTTTTTGTTAAAACTGTTTCTTTGGCTCTTGGTGTTTAATTTCATTTGCTTTTGTATGTAGTTAGTTATGTGGAAAATGTAATAGTGAGCTGCCATACATTAGCTCTTTTTGCCAGTATAAAACTGCTATGTTTACATTTTTCTATATAGCTTTTACCATGCTCTGCACTGGCTTCCTAGCTCGGTGGTCCATGGTTCGATCCCCAGTTGAGGTGGGATGTTTTAGAACGCAAATGTCATTGGGGTCGACCCAGCCTCATTAATTGGGCACTAGAGCAACTCTGGGAAAGTTAAGCCGGCATTATGCTGACCACATCACTCCTAGTATGCCGATGGTCAAGAAAATATGGGCATAATACCATATTCCCAATATTTCTCAATGGGCATATAACTGGATCCTTTTACCGTGACCTGTGTAGTTCTTCGAGATCTCTGAGGAGACAAAGAATAGGACAACATCTCCCTCGGGCAGCATGTGAGAGGTGACTGAGGTTGTGTACAGTCCTGGCAACCTCATTACATCAAACAGATTACTCCAGAAATGGCTGCTGTAACAGCACAACCTGCAAGGGAACCAACTGTGATGGAGGCTCCATGCTCCACATGGAACAAAAAGGGAAATGATGATAATTTGTTGTAGGAAGACAAATAGGTGATGATAATTTGTTGTAGGAAGACAAATAGATGATGATAATTTGTTGTAGGGAGACAAATGGGTGATGATAATTTGTAATAGGGAGACAAATAGGTGATGATAATTTGTTGTAGGAAGACAGATAGATGATGATAATTTGTTGTAGGGAGACAAATGGGTGATGATAATTTGTAATAGGGAGACAAATAGGTGATAATAATTTGTTGTAGGGAGACAAATAGGTGATGATAATTTGTTGTAGGGAGACAAATAGGTGATGATAATTTGTTGTAGGGAGACAAATGGGTGATGATAATTTGTAATAGGGAGACAAATAGGTAATGATAATTTGTTGTAGGAAGACAAATAGGTGATGATAATTTGTTGTAGGGAGACAAATGGGTGATGATAATTTGTAATAGGGAGACAAATAGGTGATAATAATTTGTTGTAGGGAGACAAATAGGTGATGATAATTTGTTGTAGGGAGACAAATAGGTGATGATAATTTGTTGTAGGGAGACAAATAGGTGATGATAATTTGTTGTAGGGAGACAAATAGGTGATGATAATTTGTTGTAGGGAGACAAATGGGTGATGATAATTTGTAATAGGGAGACAAATAGGTGATGATAATTTGTTGTAGGAAGACAAATAGGTGATGATAATTTGTTGTAGGGAGACAAATGGGTGATGATAATTTGTAATAGGGAGACAAATAGGTGATAATAATTTGTTGTAGGGAGACAAATAGGTGATGATAATTTGTTGTAGGGAGACAAATAGGTGATGATAATTTGTTGTAGGGAGACAAATGGGTGATGATAATTTGTAATAGGGAGACAAATAGGTGATGATAATTTGTTGTAGGGAGACAAATGGGTGATGATAATTTGTAATAGGGAGACAAATAGGTGATAATAATTTGTAATAGGGAGACAAATAGGTGATAATAATTTGTTGTAGGGAGACAAATGGGTGATGATAATTTGTAATAGGGAGACAAATAGGTGATAATAATTTGTTGTAGGGAGACAAATAGGTGATGATAATTTGTTGTAGGAAGACAAATAGGTGATGATAATTTGTTGTAGGGAGACAAATGGGTGATGATAATTTGTAATAGGGAGACAAATAGGTGATAATAATTTGTTGTAGGGAGACAAATAGGTGATGATAATTTGTTGTAGGGAGACAAATAGGTGATGATAATTTGTTGTAGGGAGACAAATGGGTGATGATAATTTGTAATAGGGAGACAAATAGGTGATGATAATTTGTTGTAGGAAGACAAATAGGTGATGATAATTTGTTGTAGGGAGACAAATGGGTGATGATAATTTGTAATAGGGAGACAAATAGGTGATAATAATTTGTTGTAGGGAGACAAATAGGTGATGATAATTTGTTGTAGGGAGACAAATAGGTGATAATAATTTGTTGTAGGGAGACAAATAGGTGATGATAATTTGTTGTAGGGAAACAAATGGGTGATGATAATTTGTTGTAGGGAGACAAATGGGTGATGATAATTTGTTCTAGGGAGATAAATAGGTGATGATAATTTGTTGTAGAGAGACAAATAGGTGATAATAATTTGTTGTAGGGAGACAAATAGGTGATGATAATTTGTTGTAGGGAGACAAATAGGTGATAATAATTTGTTGTAGGGAGACAAATAGGTGATGATAATTTGTTGTTGGGAAAAAAAATAGGTGATGATAATTTGTTGTAGGAAGACAAAATAGGTTGATGATAATTTGTTGTAGGGATGACAAAATGGCTGATGATAATTTGTAATAGGGAGAAACAAATAGGTGATAATTAAATTTGTTGTAGGGAGACAAATAGGTGATGATAATTTGTTTGTAGGAGAGGTCCAAATAGGTGATAATAATTTGTTGTGTAGGGGAGACAAATTAGGGTGATGATAATTTGTTT
Source organism: Oreohelix idahoensis (assembly GCA_024509875.1). Classification (NCBI taxonomy): domain Eukaryota; kingdom Metazoa; phylum Mollusca; class Gastropoda; order Stylommatophora; family Oreohelicidae; genus Oreohelix; species Oreohelix idahoensis. Next base: position 311,748 of record JAMPIV010021401.1, read on the forward strand.
TGTAGGGAGACAAATAGGTGATGATCAAATTTGTTTGTAGGAGGACAAATGGGTGATGATAATTTGTAAATAGGGAGACAAATAGGTGATGATAATTTGTTGTAGGTAGACAAATAGGGTGATGATAATTTGTTGTAGGGAGAACAAAATGGGTGATGATAATTTGTAATAGGGAGACAAATAGGTGATAATAATTTGTTTGTGTAGGAGACAAATAGGTGATGATAATTTGTTGTAGGGAGACAAATAGGTGATGATAATTTGTTGTAGGGAGACGGGGATGATGATAATTTGTAATTAGGGAGACAAATAGGTGATGAGTTAATTTGTTGTAGGGAGACAAATGGGTGATGATAATTTGTAATTAGGGAGTACAAATTAGGTGATAATAATTTTTGTAATTAGGGAGACAAATAGGTGATAATTAATTTGTTGTAGGGAGACAAATGGGTGATTGATATTTTGTATTAGGGGAGACAAATAGGTGTAATAATTTGGGGGGGGGGGGGGGGTTATGAATTTGTTGTTGTAGGGAGACAAATAGGTGATGATAATTTGTTGTAGGAAGACAAATAGGTGATGTTAATTTGTTGTAGGGAGGACAAATGGGTGATGATAATTTGTTATATAGGGAGACAAATAGGTGATAATAATTTGTTGTAGGGAGACAAATAGGTGATGATAATTTGTTGTAGGGAGACAAATAGGTGATAATAATTTGTTGTAGGGAGACAAATAGGTGATGATAATTTGTTGTAGGGAAACAAATGGGTGATGATAATTTGTTGTAGGGAGACAAATGGGTGATGATAATTTGTTCTAGGGAGATAAATAGGTGATGATAATTTGTTGTAGAGAGACAAATAGGTGATAATAATTTGTTGTAGGGAGACAAATAGGTGATGATAATTTGTTGTAGGGAGACAAATAGGTGATAATAATTTGTTGTAGGGAGACAAATAGGTGATGATAATTTGTTGTAGGGAAACAAATGGGTGATGATAATTTGTTGTAGGGAGACAAATGGGTGATGATAATTTGTTCTAGGGAGATAAATAGGTGATGATAATTTGTTGTAGAGAGACAAATGGGTGATGATAATTTGTTGTAGGAGGACAGATGAATGATTATTTAAACCTGAGGTTTTCAAACGTTTTTGGTCCGCGGCTCCCTTGACCTGTGCATAAATCACCGCGGCTCCTCTCTATACTATATATTATATATAAGTAATTGTACCCAAGAAGATATTAATGACTTCTGAATGTGCATATTTTACACCAGCATCCGCCATGATGACATCAGAGTTAGTGATCAGCTGTTCGTAACATAGACCTGCTCTGGAGTTTTATGGTGCATTTGTCAATAACTTCTAGTACCTAATGACACGTATTGGTACATGTAATAATACCTAGGCGCAAACATGTCGTCTACGAAGATCTTTATTTATTGATGGACCGTGGCTCATAATATCGAGCCCAACACTTTTCCCAAGCCACCGCGACGCCCTTAGCCGAGGGCCGTGACGCCCCTGGGAGCCGCGACGCATAGTTTGAAAACCTCTGATTTAAACATTTGTTGGGACCAATTTTTGGTCAAAAGTGCTCTGTGTTTAAATACAACTTTCTAGTTTAAGAAGACTTAAATGTTGCACAGCCACTCATGACCTTGAAATTTCAGTTGGCTTAAGTGTGTGATTTGAGCAGCATTATTTGATCTGGTTTATTAATTTTTTTTTGTTTTGCAGATTGCCTGGTCAGTCAAAAAGTGCAAAAGTAGGCCATGAGCCCCCAGCTCCTCTAGCTCGTCCAATGGTAAATCTGTTCTGCCCTTTTCTACAATTACATTCTGACATATCACTGTTTTTGTTGTGTATTACATATTCTTATATGATTATATTATTAGCTGCTGTGTCCGTTCATTAACTGTCTGTTCCATGTAGAGCACAGGCCCTCAGTCAGCTCATGCCAGGCGATCCTGTCTTGTCCTGTCTTGTGCACTTAATGTTATTTCCATGTCTTCTTTTTGTGTTTTCTTTAAGTCGGTCTCCATATTCTCTTCTCCCAGTGGCTTTTAGGGACTCACAGTCTGTTTCTTTCTACCTTGGGGATTCTAGATTCAAGGGGCTTCCTTGTCATACTGTCAAACTGGTTTCCTCAATGGTTTCCTGCAATGTTTTGTCAAAACCATTGACAAACATCTCTTTTCTTCACCTCTTGCTCACTCGGGTTATTTTCCAAGAGTTCCACATTTGTTGACATTATAAAACCATTGTCAGTCCTATCTGCGCAGGTGTCCATGTATGAACATGTCTTTGATTTGACCTCCTTTTTGCTCTGCAGTAGTGGTACCAAACAGTAGCCAAAACCTAAGTAGAGCATCTAATGTGGATCTTCAAAGGTGTCTACCTTCGCACTAAGATTACTCTTGGCAGAAGTTGTAGATAACGGGTAGAATGAAAAAAAATATCAAAACACACAAATAGTAAAAACGTATTTACAAAGAAAAAAGGACAAGGAAAAAAACCTACGGTTGCTGCCACAAGGCCTTCGTCATGGGACAAGACAAACAAGAGACAGAAGGGAAAGAAAGTGAGAATTAAGGAGAACCATGAAACTATAATAAATAAGAGAAAAAACACTCCCTTATGTCTTGTCACATTTGTAAGAGCAAAGATGGCTGCCACTAAACGGAAAGAGGAAGTGGAAAGTACATAAAGCAAAACATTAAAAAATAATGAAAAAAACAAGGGACTGGACAACAGGAGAGGGGAAAAGTGATATAAAAACACATAAATAAAAATATAAACAAATAATATTTTTAAAAAATAAATAAATAAAAATAAAATACATAATGTAAATACAATAAATTTAAAAGAAAAAAAAAGTAAATAAATACACACAAACACACACATATATATATAGAACAGAATGAACAAAGCAAGAACAGCCTTTTTTAGTCTAAACAACATCTGGAAGTCCTCTCAGTACAGCATAAGCGCAAAATTAGAATTATATCACAGCTGTGTGCTTTCTGTGCTTCTCTATGGAGAGTTACTGAGAAGGAAATGTCAAAATTGTCCTCTTTTCACACAACATGTCTAAGAAAAAATTATCTGAATCTTTTGGCCGAATACCATCACCAACCAAGATCTGCTTACTCGGAGCAAGCAAGAGGACATGCAGACCATCATAGCTGGCAGACGCTGGAGCTGGGTTGGCCAAGTCCTCCGAAGAGACCCTGATGCCATCACAAGAACAGCTATGCTATGGACACCTGAAGGAAAATGAAAGAGAGACCGACCAAAAACAACCTGGTGGAGGACTGTGGAGGCTGAGATGCAAAGAATGAACCAGAGTTTGGGCACTGTACGAAGGACGGCCACCGACCGAGCAAAGTGGAATCAATTTGTTGTTGCCCTACAAGACGCCACCAGCCATGATGGCCACTGACTGCTTTGACGGTCGGTGGCTAAGGATCAAAGAAGAAGAAAGAAGCAGTGAAAACACTTCTTACCTTTTTTTTCTCTTATTTTGATGTCATTATCTGTTCCTCTGACAATGTCTTTGAAGACTCACGTTCCTCTAACTTTGTCTGTGAAGGTCACGTTTCTCTAACTTTGTCTGTTAAGATCACGTTCCTCTAACTTTTTCTGTGAAGATCACATTCCTCTAACTTTTTCTGTGAAGATCACATTATTCTAACTTTGTGTAGACCATGTTCCTCTAACTTTGTCTGTGAAGATCATGTTCCTCTAACTTTGTCTGTGAAGATCATGTTCCTCTAACTTTGTCTGTGAAGATCATGTCCCTGTAACCTTGTCTGTGAAGATCATGTTCCTGTAACTTTGTCTGTGTAGATTACATTCCTCTAACTTTGTCTGTGAAGATCACGTTCCTCTAACTTTGTTTGTAAAGATCACATTCCTCTAACTTTGTCTGTGAAGATCACGTTCCACTAACTTTGTCTGTGAAGATCACGTTCCACTAACTTTGCCTGTGAAGATGACATCTTGTAGGGGTGCTTTGTTTTAAGTGCTATCAGGCTGCATTTGCAGCATGTATTTTCATAATGGTAATATTCTGTGTGTACTTTCAGGACCCATTGCTGTTATCTAGTATTCTCATTGTGTTTTGCATCTGGAATTTGAATTATAGAATAGAATTTGCTAGAGTTCATTGTATAATAATAAAGGATTCCATCGAGCTGTTTTTGACAGAGAATGCACCGAAGTTCATTTGTGGTTGTTGTTGTTTGTTTTTATAACTTCAGGCTGTTTGCCAAACAGGAGGAGAAATTATGACAGTTGACAGCCCAGCAGTTCCTACCTCTCAAATTGTTTTTGTATGTTGTCATCTGTGTTTTTGTATGTTGTCATCTAATGTTTTTGTATGTTGTCATCTGTGTTTTTGTAATTTTTTCCTCATTATAACAACTCATTGGAAGCCACAGTAGCACAGTGGTTAGCACACTGGCTTCCTAGCTCAGTGGTTCCCTGGTTCGATCTCCAGTTGAGGTGGGATTTTTTTAGACCGCAAATGGCTCCGGGGTTGACCCCGCCTCATGAATTGGGTACCAGAGCAACTCTGGGTATGTTTAAGATGGCCGGCGTGTGATGCTGACCACAAATCACCCATAGTGTTGCCGTATGGTCAAGAGAAGATGCGTTTATCACCATTTATTCCCAGTATAACCTCCAATGAGCGTGCTAACGGGGATCACTTTACCTTACTTTTTTATAAACATTACTTTTCATTAGTTTCCTATCTTTATAAAACTAATGATAGATTCTTGTTCATAATCAGCCAAATTCCATTGTTGAAAAAGAAACAAAAAAAATCTGCTTGAAGTAGTTAAAAAAAAATAGAAAAAGTAAACAAATTGGTTATGGAGTTGGTTCTCTAAGGAACACTAGAATTAGAAAACACATGGATGCTTTTGGGTATTTACTTTTTGTCTGTGCCAGTTTAAAAACAGGAGGACAAAAGATGTGAAATATAGATTAGCTTTTGTGAGAATGACCTAATGGACATTTGAAATTTTGGGTTTCATGTCCCATTTTGGGTATTTGTGTTGTGTCTTTCCATTTCTAAAAACTGACTGCATTAACATTTTTTCATTTGTTTTTTTTTTTTTTTATGTTTTTTATTTTTTTAGTGTATCAGTTTTGTTAGCAGCCAACACTATTTTTTTACACATATTGATTTATTGAAAAATGACTTGTAAATGTTTTGATTTATTATAAATGTTGTCACTTGTACAGAGTGTGGCAGTGGATTCTGCTGGTTCCAACCTTCTGTGACTTACTGGGCACATCACTAGCTGGTAGTTTTACTGTTGTTTGTTATTCTAGTGTTAGTACTGTAACTGTTATGTCTTGTTATGTCTAATGCTTTTACTGTTGTTTGTAATTCTAGTGTTAGTACTGTAACTGTTATGTCTTGTTATGTCTAGTACTTTTACTGTTGTTTGTAATTCTAGTGTTAGTACTGTAACTGTTATGTCTTGTTATGTCTAGTACTTTTACTGTTGTTTGTAATTCTAGTGTTACTACAGTAACTGTTATGTACTTGTTCTAGTACTTTTACTGTTGTTTGTTATTCTAGTTTTAGTACTGTAACTCTTATGTCTCAGTACTTTTACTGATTGTTTATTATTCTAGCATTAGTACTGTTACTGTGATGTCTTGTTCTAGTACTGTTATGATTATTTGTTATTCTTGTACTATTATCATTGTTTGTTATTAGTACTGTTATAATTATTTGTTATTCTTGTAAAAGGTAAAAAACAGGATCCTGTTACATGCCTATTGAGGTATATAGGGAATATGGTGTTGGGCTTGTATTTTCTTGACCATCGGCACACACTTGGGGTGATGTGGTCACCGGCGGCCCTTAACCAGAGTTCTTCTGGTACCCAATTCATCAGGCTGGGTCAACTCCGCAGCCGTTTATGGTCTAAAAAATCCCACCTCAACTGGGGATCGAACCATGGGAGCCAGTGCACTAACCACTGCGCTACTGCTAGCGTTATTATAGTACTGTTATCATTATTTGTTTATTCTAAGTACTGTTATCATTATTTGTTATTCTAGTACTGTTATCATTATTTGGTTATTCTAGTACTGTTTGTCATTATTTGTTATTTCTAGTTACTGTTATCATTATTGTTGTTATTCTGTAGTACTGTTATCATTTGTTTATTCTAGTGACTGTTATCATTATTTGTTATCCTAGTACTGTTTATCATTATTTAAGGTTATTTAGTACTGTTATCATTTATTTTTTATTCTAGTACCGTTATCATTATTTGTTATTCTAGTAACTGTTATCATTATTATGTTATTCTAGTACTGTTATCATTATTTTGTTATTCTTAGTATGTTATCATTATTTGTTATTCTATAGTACCTTTTATCATTATTTGTTATTCTAGTACTGTTATCATTATTTGTTATTCTATTATGTTAATCAGATATTTGTTATCCTAGTACTGTTAACATTATATGTTATTCTTGTACTGTTATCATTATTTGTTATCCTAGTACTGTTATCCTAGTACTGTTATCATTATTTGTTATCCTAATACTGTTATCATTATTTGTTATTCTAGCACTGTTATCATTATTTGTTATTCTTGTACTGTTATCATTATTTGTTATCCTAGTACTGTTATCATTATTTGTTATCCTAGTACTGTTGTCATTATTTGTTATTCTAGTACTGTTATCATTATTTGTTATTCCAGCACTGTTATCATTATTTTTTATTCTAGTACTGTTGTCATTATTTGTTATTCTAGTACTGTAGTTATTATTTGTTATCCTAGTACTGTTATCATTATATGTTATCCTAGTACTGTTATCATTATTTGTTATCCTAGTACTGTTGTCATTATTTGTTATCCTAATACTGTTATCATTATTTGTTATTCTAGCACTGTTATCATTATTTGTTATCCTGATACTGTTGTCATTATTTGTTATCCTTGTACTGTTGTCATTATTTGTTATCCTAGTACTGTTAACATTATATGTTATTCTTGTACTGTTATCACTTTTTGTTATCTAATTACTGAAACTCTGCAGCTACAAGCTTCAGCCTGTATGATGAACTTGTCAACTATAAATACCAGATGAAGTTTGTGGTATAAAGATAAAACACGTGCACTAGTTTTGTTTATGCACCTTTGGCATGATGGGAAACTCTATACAGAGCATTACACCATGAGGTAGTCTGATCATCAGAAGTGATCTCACACCTCCATTCATCGAACAATCTTTTTGGTACTTTTTTCTCTCCTGCACTCCCATGGGAGGGTGGGCCTACTTGGGTCATCACTCCCAAGTGTCAGCCTCCTGTTGTCTCTTCCCCGCGTGTGCTGGGAATTGAACCCACTCCAGCTTGGTTGTCACTTTCAGCTTCACTCCTGGTTTTATCCATGCTGCCAGCAGTTGGGAAAGTAACCATTATGTTATATATAAATTACTATCCTGAATTCCATAGACTGTTGAAGTTGCTCCACAGTCAACACAACGACGCCCCCTATGCATAGTTTCAGTGAGCGCCTTAAGTGCTTTTGTTCTTAACTGTCCTTTAACACCCAATAATTTCAGTAGATCATACACTGAGGCAGCCACTAGACCTCTTGCACCTACCTCAGTCCATGACCAGATCATCATACTTGGCCAGTCTGAACAAGTGTTGCATGTCTAATTTGGATTCAAATGGCACGGTTGGGTTAATCACTCTAATCTGGTGTGATGATGAGGAGTGTAGCACTATATCTGTTCATCTTCGACTTCTAATTATTTCCGGATATTTCCCTCACCCAGGTAGATCTACTGCCATCTTCCAGTCATTTGCGCAGTCAAGCATAGATAACTGATATTTGGTTTGGGATCTGCCCACCTGTGATAGGCTCCATCTTTTGTGACAAACTGAGAATCTCTGTCATTAGTGAACTGCTGTATCACATTTTCATATGTGACACTTTTTAATATGCATTCAGTTTGGTACTTCTGTTAATGTGAACTAGCATATTTGTGATATGTCATCAGACTGATAAGTCTGTCTGCGTGAACCAGTCATAATTTATGTGTGACAATGTTAACAGGTATTGGCCTTATCTACGTTGATGCTTCAGTGTGGCAGATGTTACGAGGTGTCATCATCATATTTGCTGGTATTCTCTCGGTAAGTCAAATTTTCAAAATGTTGTTTGAAGAGAGATTCAGATTACATTACATCTAACTGGAAGATATTCTACTTTCTTTGGAAAGCTGCTGATAAAATTGGTTACTGGCTTACAGACTGTCACACATGCAGCAGTCTGGCTTGATGCAAAATTGACTTTTGTAAGAGGGCCATCACTGATTCATCTTATTCTGTTCTGTCATCTGTTTCTGGTTGCTCCTATGTGTATGCCCCCTGCTGCTGGTTGGTTTGGATGTATTCTTACAATGTGTTGAAGTCAACGCATTCTTTATTTTCTTAGTATATTCCTTCACTAGTTCCAAGCATGTCATACCAGGTGACTTTAATGGGATTTTCATGCATTACAATTTGTTACATATTTTACCACCACTGCAAGAGCACATAAATCCTTTGATGCAGGCTTCCTGGCAAGTTGGCCAGCTGTAGTTATGGTTTCATACTCCATCAAGAACAAGTTGGCCAGCTGTAGTTATGGTTTCATACTCCATCAAGAACAAGTTGGCCAGCTGTAGTTATGGTTTCATGCTCCATCAAGAACAAGTTGGCCAGCTGTAGTTGTGGTTTCATGCTCCATCAAGAACAAGTTGGCCAGCTGTAGTTATGGTTTCATACTCCATCAAGAACAAGTTGGCCAGCTGTAGTTGTGGTTTCATACTCCATCAAGAACAAGTTGGCCAGCTGTAGTTGTGGTTTCATGCTCCATCAAGAACAAGTTGGCCAGCTGTAGTTATGGTTTCATGCTCCATCAAGAACAAAGAAAGAAAATTGATGATCAACAACTACAGCACTATCTGTTCTGCCAGTCCTGATATTTTCTTTCCTCTGTACTCTTCTTGTTTTTCCTTCATCTTCTAAACTTCCAGCTACATGTCAAGTGTTTGACTTCCCCTGTTTTGTGCCATTCTTTCTGTGAGGAGATGAAGAAAGAATATAACCACTTTTCTCTCATGCATATAAATATTGGAAGCGATTGATTAAGGTCAGCATGGGAAGCCACTCTTGTCATACAAAACTAACTGGTACAGAAACCACAGCTGCAAGACCATAGGAATTACTTTGGTTACCCCATGTAGGCCAGCTGTATTGGTTACCCCATGTAGGCCAGCTGTATTGGTTACCCATTGTAGGTCAGCTGTATTGGTTACCCCATGTAGGCCAGCTGTATTGGTTACCCCATGTAGGTCAACTGTATTGGTTACCCCATGTAGGCCAATTGTATTGGTTACCCTATGTAGGTCAACTGTATTGGTTACCCCATGTAGGCCAGCTGTATTGGTTACCCCATGTAGGCCAGCTGTATTGGTTACCCCATGTAGGTCAACTGTATTGGTTACCCCATGTAGGCCAGCTGTATTGGTTACCCCATGTAGGTCAACTGTATTGGTTACCCCATGTAGGTCAACTGTATTGGTTACCCCATGTAGGTCAACTGTATTGGTTACCCCATGTAGGTCAACTGTATTGGTTACCCCATGTAGGCCAACTGTATTGGTTACCCCATGTAGGTCAACTGTATTGGTTACCCCATGTAGGTCAACTGTATTGGTTACCCCATGTAGGTCAACTGTATTGGTTACCCCATGTAGGTCAACTGTATTGGTTACCCATGTAGGTCAACTGTATTGGTTACCCCATGTAGGTCAACTGTATTGGTTACCCCATGTAGGTCAACTGTATTGGTTACCCCATGTAGGTCAACTGTATTGGTTACCCCATGTAGGTCAACTGTATTGGTTACCCCATGTAGGTCAACTGTATTGGTTACCCCATGTAGGTCAACTGTATTGGTTATCCCATGTAGGTCAACTGTATTGGTTACCCCATGTAGGTCAGCTCCATTAGTTACCCTATGTAGGCCAGCTGTATTGGTTACCCCATGTAGGCCAGCTGTATTGGTTACCCCATGTAGGCCAGCTGTATTGGTTACCCCATGTAGGCCAGCTCCATTGTTTACCCCATGTAGGCCAGCAGCATTGGTTACCCCATGTAGGCCAACAGCATTGGTTACCCCATGTAGGCCAACTGTATTGGTTACCCCATGTAGGCCAACTGTATTGGTTACCCCATGTAGGCCAACTGTATTGGTTACCCCATGCTGCACGTAGGCCAACTGTATTGGTTACCCCATGCTGCACATAGACCAGCTCCATTGGTTACCCCATGCTGCACATAGGCCAGCTCCATTGGTTACCCCATGCTGCACGTAGGCCAGATCCATTGATTACCCCATGCTGCATGTAGGCCAGCTCCATTGGTTACCCCATGCTGCACGTAGGCCAGCTCCATTGGTTACCCCATGTAGGCCAGCTCCATTGGTTACCCCATGTAGGCCAGCTCCATTGGTTACCCCACGTAGGCCAGCTCCATTGGTTAACCCACGTAGGCCAGCTCCATTGGTTACCCCATGTAGGCCAGCTCCATTGGTTACCCCATGTAGGCCAGCTCCATTGGTTACCCCATGCTGCACATAGGCCAGCTCCATTGGTTACCCCATGCTGCATAAGGAGAACAAGTGTTCTGGTGTGGACAGATCAGATCTCAGTGAACCATCAAGGGAATCACTGCTGAGAAGGTCAAGGTCATGGACTAAAAGATGACTCAGTAATTGATGAAAGTGACTGATCAACATCTTGAAGAAACACAACATGACAGCATACATGCTGCAGCATTAGTTGAGAAACCAGTAACAAGCCCCATCAGCAGTGCTTCATGGCATGGCACTAGCAGTCAGTATATAATGGTTATTTTCACTCTAGACACTGACATGACTAAGCCAGATTTTCTTAATTGGCTTAGAAATGATTATCATTACTTTATTCATTTTTAATTTCATTTTTATTTTCTCTAGGTTTTTGTTCATGTTCTTAATCTGCTATTATATTTTCTTCCATCATTTTTTGCTGTCCATCTTTTGTCCACCTGTCTCTTTTTTTAAATCTTTTTTATCTTCACTTCCTTCTTGCGCCAGTTTGCATTGGTAATTCCAAACTGTCAATACCAGACTGTCAATACCAGACAGTCAATACCTGTAATGATTTTTCTCAAGCAGTTCAAATTTGGTTTTTTTTTTTTAAATCATTATTCTTTTAAATTTTCTTTCTTTATGCAAATAGATTTGTTTCTCACTTTCACTTCTTTACTGTTTTTTATGCATCTAGCATGTGGGTCTTTTTTTTTTCTTTACCTTTTTTGCATTCCCCTACTGGCTGTTTTTTTTTTTTGCTGACCTACTATCTTACAATTGCTTAGTGGATATGACATCTTTATTATATGTTGCTTACAATATGTTTGACATTACAGCGAGTGTTTCTCAAGCGGAGACTCAAATACATCCACTGGTTTGGAATGGTGGTCACTATGATAGGTCTGGTACTTGTAGGATGCTCGAGTGTCTTCAAGAACCAGAACAGTCATGGATCCAAAGCCATATTAGGTAAGTATGCTTCCAGATTATGGTATTTCTGTGCTGTGCTAGTTAACGCTTGTTAATTGTTAAATTGCTAGAACTTTAGTATGAAAACTGACAACCCTTACCAAGACAAAATTTGAATCAAGACAAAAAAATATATCTGTGACTGAATATCTTGTATATAAAACCATTGTAAATTCATCTTCACAATTCTCCTTTGTGCTCCTTACTGAGGATGGGACCCACCCAGCTGAATCTGGTTGCTTCGCAGGAAACCTGCACCAAGTATTGACATGCTGCTGCAATAGTCATTTCTATGGTAGCTTGTTTGACTTGATGAGATAGCCAGCACATGCACACAGTGGCGGATCTACTATGAAACTAATGAAGCTTAAGCTTCAGGGCCCCTAATCCCGGAGGGGCCCCAAAAGCGACTTTAGTCCACATTGCTTAAAAATTGTGGGTCTACTGTATGAGAAGTGTTTTTTTTAAATAATAATATTAATAATATAGTGTAATTCAATACAAAATAATAGTTATATTAAAATTTAAAATTAAATTAAAAATTAAAATTAAGTAAAAATTAAAATGTTATTAAATTATCATGTAGGCTAGCCGTAAACGAAAAAACGCTTTCTCAGAGATTAGACCTAAAATTATTTCCTTTCAAGCATGCGACAATTAGTCGCACGATTCAAAATGATTAATTTTTTGTTGTATATATTTCAAACAAACCCAAATTTTGAGAGTCAGTAGCACAGATGTTGTAAATGTGGTCGCTGTACGTTGGCTGTTCTGCTGTGGCTAATGTAATTTTTTTTCCCTTTTTGACCCTAGAGGAATAACAATGAGTTTACAAAAGTACTTAAGTGAATACCAAAAACGCAAACTCAAGGAAAAGCGATCTGACGAAATCTCTAAATGTCAAAAACTAACAAACTATTTGGCAATGTCAAGTTTGTCAACACCTACAGTTGAAACAAGCCAAGCAAACACCATTGAAGCCACTGATAGTTCACAAACTGTGGGAGCTCTTTCTAGCAATATTCAACCCACTGTTGACGCTTTTGATACAGATGACGATCACAGTGGTCAACATGAAAGTACCGCGGAACAAGCAGAGACTGAGCAGAAACATGAAACAGGAAGCAAATTCAGTGATTTCAAAGAATACAGTGACCTCGAAAACTGGCCCATAACAGTTGATAATGATTTCATACAGAATTGTTTAATGCAAGACATAGGTTTTTTTCAAAATAAAAAACCAGATGATGTATATACCGAATCAAGCAGGGTTTACAAGGAGCAAAACAGAAGTTTCTCAAACAAATATTTGGAAAAAAGATTGAAAAATGGTCAGACTGTGGTGTGATCCTGGTTAGTTTACTCAAGAGCAAAGGCTGTAAATACTGTTTTATTTGCAAACTCTTTTCTAAATGCCAAACATCACTTACAAACAGGTTGGTTTTCTGACTGGAAGAATTGTACTCAGAACTCTGGAGAATCTTACCTATCCAAAAAACCGTGTATGATGAATTGATAGAAATTATAGGACAACATGTGCAAGATGAAATTGTGAATCAAATCAACAACCTAGACACCAAATACTACTCTATTATTGTTGACTCTACGCCTGACCTGACACATGTTGACCAGCTGGTAATTGTAGTTCGATACTGCTATAATGGAAAACCCTGTGAGAGATTTTTAACATTTTACTTACTTACTTACTTAGTCGTTCCCCTTCTACCGTGAGGTGTAGAGGTTTGGAAGAGAGAGCGCCAGACCATTCTATCAGCTGTCTTCTTCCTGGCCTGGTTCCATTCTAGTCCTCGGTCCTTCAAAGATTGTCTAATGTTGTCCTCCCAGCGGACTCTGGGTCGTCCTGGGGGTCTGGATCCCTGGCTCTTTGTTTCCCATGCTTGTCGTGGTAGCCGATCTTCTCCCATTCTGCAGACATGGCCAAACCATCTTAGTTGGGACTGTTCTATTTGGGTCTGCAGCGGATGGGATTTTAGGCCTTGACGGATCGTCTGGTTGCGTACCATGTCTCTTCTTGGTACTTCAACCACTTTCCTCAGATACCTCATTTCTGAGGTTTGGATCTGGCTTTTTTTTACCGATAGAAAACCATTCATGCACAACCTTGTTCAACAAAATACAACAAGCCCTGGGTGAACATAAGCTTTCACTTGAAAATATTTGTGCTCAGTCCTACGATAACGCATCTAACATGAAGGGCTTGGAGAAAGGGCTGCAAGCACTCTTTAAAAGCTGTCATAAAATTCACAAGTGATACAACGTAAAAATATCTCCAAAGGATAAATTGTAAGGATAAAAACATAATGCGTAAGCTGCTGATAGTACATGATCGCCCTGACCGCGGGTCATCACCCTCCATAAAAATTGACTTGCTAGACGGGAAATCAAAACGGTTACCATTTGAACGGGATGAGAACGGCGGATCAAAAGGAAAAAAAAATATGACTGAAAAATTGCGTGAGACTAGCAAGGCTAAGGAGACGCAATTGGGGGGGGGAAACGGAGAAAAAGTCACGTTTCCCAAGTTGACATAAAGTAAGGAACTCGACAGAAGGGACCTTGGATATGATACGCCACAGTCATTTATTGGACGCTTTTGCGATACCAAGCCTTTTATTTGAATTCAGCGGCAAACGCAGATGCTTGAAATATTACAAAATTTAAAAAGTAACTTTTTCTTAATATTAATGTTAGGAATATAAAAATTAGCTGGCCGGATGGCCCATTCTGAGCAGTGAAATAATATGCTTTTATTTATACAGACGGATAGGTAATAATGAAGACGTTGACAAAATACTGTGTTGTTCACATCAGCGAAAGACTGCATTGAATCAAACAAGTCACTATTTGCACAAAAATCGCGACCTTGAAGACTCAAGTGTCCAAATCTAGTTAGAATGAAAGAGAAGGGGAATTGGTGGAAGCTGTGGCTAAAAATAACTTTACAGACAAAAAGTGTAGAGGGGACGAATAGGTTGGTTCAAAAAACAAGTACGTTTTTGTGAAAACGCAAGTAGAGACGGACGGACTAACAGATAAAAATCCATACTTGACTGAAGCATGACTGAAATGACTTTAGTGTAGGAAATTTGAATTTAAAAAAAACCAAGGCATTGATTGGCCACAGACAATCATATTATCGGCGCTCAGACGCGCATTTGGGGCCATTCCTCAATAGTTGTCCAGTGATAGACACAGTAAATTTCAAGTGTGGTGATTTCCAAATGAAATAAATTGAAATAAGTTCAGGGACGCCATACTATAGCCAGCAGCTCAGCTGAGTTTTGCTAGCATTTCTGTGTTCTTTATTCATAATCTGGTAAGATTGAAATTATTTCTTTGTATATTTTGAATATTGTTTAATGTTTCGAGTGATTTGATACTGCCATATCGAAATCTAGCCTTACAAATAAGTAAGGATTTGCTCTAGACCCCCCGCCCTAGTTCAGGGTCTAGGGACAAACAATATATATAAACTCCAGCAATGATTAGGAAGGACAGATCAAGTGTTGAGATCAGTGGAACATATCACCTATCCTATCCTAGGGCAAGAAGCTAATAAACATATTTCTGAATATGTAGTCTGGGAGAACTTATCCTATGGGAAACCAACTTGGTAAGATGTGTTGTATGGTCAGAGAGATCTGACCCTGTCTAAATGGTGTTATTGTAAATTGTTACGTGTAGAAGTGGCTCCTTAGGTAAGGTTCTGAACCTAAACCAATACTTTATTTCAGAGCTGTGAGTTTTTTATGTTGACACCAAAAGGTGGTGTCAAATGCTGGGTAGATAATTGACAGTGAGGACCCGTGCAGTGTCGCATCTCGGCAGAACAGCCTTGTATTGCCCCCAAGCCCGGAGAGGTGGGGCCACCCGATATATTGCCCCCAAGCACGGAGAGGTGGGGCCACCAGATTCCAGCACCAGCGCTACACCTTCAAAGTTACGTAAGCAGGCTGGTCTGCTGGATTTACACCAACTTCATAGACATAACACCCAAAGTGAATTCCTACTAAAACATCCCATTTACTTCCATCATTAATGGACAATGTTTGGTAAACTTAGACAGGGAGGGATGAAGCCACCCCAACAGCACATCTATTCATCGTTCTCCCAGGGAAAATAAAATTATAAACTGTAGAATACTAACTAATCTTAAAATTTGTATACGTACACACATTTTATTTATCATGTCATTTATTCATGCCATTCACTCATAAATTCCAAAATCTTTTCATATGTTCTGGCCAAATAAAACCTTGGTTCAGAACAAATAAATTTAAAAAAAGATTTACTTTCTAAAATTTCACCAGCTGGATTTAGTTCATTGTGTTCTAAATTTTATTGATAATATATTATTTAATATCTGTGTGTGTGTGTTTGTATATGTCAATACAACACATTACATTCAGTACCCTAGATTATAACGTAGCCACATTCATTAGGAAAAAAGATAGGTGTGAGGTCGTAGTGGTAGCAAGAAAGGCCTTCTGAAAATTCACAACTACATTTTTATCTCAGGAGCCTTCACAGCTGACCTCATACATTACACTTAGTAATATCACCATCATACAATACCATCAAAACCACTACATATATTGGGGTCTTGTCCAGGGATAATTAGCATAAACAGTAATATAAGGATCTCCTGGTGGGAGAAATAAAATTAGGGGAACAAAATTGTAAAATTCCCTTAAAATTAAAAGTGTCCCTTTAAATTAAAAGGGCAATTAGAAGTTGGTGAATCTTCACAGCCAGTGTTAGTTAATTAGTTAATTAGAATTATTTTGGTCTAGAATAATTATAATTACTTTAGAGATTGGAAATTTTACTTTGCTTATTGCTAGATTTGTTTAGAAAGTATGGCGGAGCTAGCAAAATTTAGATCAGCTGCTGTGCTGACCGCAAAGGAGATGGGAATGGATGGTCAGATTTTAATTCAATACGTAACGGCTGAATGTGATAAATATATTGAACGGGAAGAAAGGAGATTAGAAAAAGAGGCTGAAAGAAAATTAGAGTCTGAAAGGTTGGCTGAAGAGAAGAGGTTACAAATTGAGGCTGATAGAGAAATTAAGAGGCTGCAGATTGAGGCAGAAGACAAACGACAGCAAAGGGAGGCAGAAGAAAAAAGATTGACTGCCGAAAGGGAGGCAGAAGATAAAAAGGCCGAAAGGGAGGCAGAAGATAGAAGGTTGCAAAGGGAGCACGAATTACGACTAAGGGAGCTGGAATTACAAGGCCAGGCTCCTGAAAATGGTGCCAGCCCTTTTGCCTCAGATGCTACGCCCAGTCTGGGAGCCTCAAACTCAGCTATGGGGTTTCATTTAGACCATTTTGTTGAAAAAGACGATGACATAGAGGGGTACCTAGGACGTTTTGAGTTATTAGCTACTACATATGGGTTAGAGAGAGAGAGGTGGAGTTTAAAGCTATCACAGGGACTGAGAGGTACTTCTTATGAAGTCTTTGCTAAAATGAACAGGGAAGACCAAGACAATTATGACATGTTAAAGCAGGCTTTGTTATTAAGGTACGAGAAGAATGGTGAATTTTATCGTAAGAAATTTAGAAATGCCAAACTGTTGTCTGGGGAGACATACCACCAATTCTCTGCTAGACTGGAAACCTATTTGGAGAAATGGACTGCTCTGGGGAAGACCCAAGATCTTAAAGAAATGATCATGATTGAGCAATTGAGAGAGTCCATGGCTCCAGACATGAGAAAATTTCTCATGGAACAAGGTGCAGAGAAGTTGGGAGAGGTTTTAAATGTCGCTGAGAGGTATCAGGCAGCCCAGGCAGAGGTAAGTGGTGCTAAAAAGAAGCACATAGACACTTTTAAAGCTCCACAGCAATTTAATAAATTTGATAATAGAGAGCAGGGAAATAAAGGTAGGACAAACTTTGAGCGGCCAAGAAATGACTATCGCGACAGAAACTCACAGTTCAATGACCAAAAGTTCAATGAAAGAAAACCGTTGAACCAAGGAAAAAGATGGTGTAAATGGTGCAAGAAAGATAACCATAACACCGAATTTTGTAGAAGGAAACCTTCAAACATTGCTGCAATGAAGTCGGGGACGCAAAGATTAAAGGTTAATCCTAATGGACAACAGGAACCTTATCACCCCCCAGTTTGTGAGGATGTTATTTGTAATGGGGTCACCATAAGGTGCCTTTATGATACAGGTTTGGATTATGATTCAGTTGTGAAGTCTAGCCTAGTGGACCCAAGTCAGTATACCACAGAAACAGTGGAAATACAAGGGGCGACTAAGGACATACCACTCATGACACTTCCCATCGCAAGGATAACGGTGAAAACTCGCTATGTGGAAGGAGAAATCAGAGCAGCAGTGATAGATGAACCAATCTACCCTCTGATATTGGGGTGTAGATACGTCTTCTTGGGGAATCCCGAGAAACCTGTGATCATGGCGACAGTGCAGACCAGGTCACAGAAGAAGGAGGAAGAAGGTGAACCTATAAATGCTCATCCAGAGGAGATGAGAAAGGCGCAGGCTGAGGATAGGACACTCAAGCCATGTTTTAAAAAATTGCCCAAAGGCCACACACCTCCAAGCAAGGGAGAGTACTTTGTGAAGAACAGACTATTATACAGGAAGACAGGAACTAGATCCACTGGTCACGGACAGTTAGTTCTTCCCAAGATATATAGGGCAAACTTAATAAGGAGCTTACATGTTGGAAAAGATGGTGACCATGAGAAAGTCGGTACCATCTGCCAAAAGATTGCTCGAAAATACTATTGGCCCGACGTAAATGTCGATGTTGAAAACTTTGTAGAAGCATGTGGCGTATTTCATGAGGGAACACCAACAAAGAAAAAATATGTGCAGGACCTAGAAACGCCACGGGGCAACTTTAGGCCTGAAAGGAAAACTAATTATACTCGGGTAGACAAAGTGGAATGGGAGCCCCCTTTTCACACCCAGTCTTCACTTGAATGGATTAACATGGCCACTATGCGAAGAGTACAAAGAAGAAATTTTACCCAGGATAAGATGACAATCCCTCGGTCAGACTTATATAAACTGGAAGAACAGACAAGAGAGCGAAGATCTCTCATAAGCAATCTAAAGTGGGGAGACAAACCCCAGAAAAAAATTGGTAGTGGTCGATTTGTGAGTGATGATTCTAGGAAGAAAAGTCCTCATTATAAAGCTTCTAATGGACGGGACCCGATGGGTTCCATGAAAAATAAGTATGATAAATTAAAGATCCAGATGTAACTTTATTAAGGACCTGGACGGATGAGAAGGCGGAAGAACCTGTTACCTCATCTTATCAATACGTGAACGAACTGACCACTCGTTTGAAAGCTGGATGGAAACTGGCAAATGATAATTTGAAACAAGCCAGGAAGAAACATGCAGCATATTTTAATAGGAAGGCAAAGGACCGAGAACTAGCTGTGGGAGAGAAGGTGCTTCTTCTACTACCCGGTAGCCAGAATAAATTACAAATTGGTTGGCAAGGTCCCTATACGGTTCTAGAGAAGGTGTCTAGAACAAACTATAAAATTGACAAAAAGGGGAAGGAGAAAGTTTATCATGTAAACTTATTAAAGAAGTATCTAGACAGACCACTCCAGGAAAGCACCCCCTTATTGACCTTGGCTATTGCAACCCAGATGCAAAAGGAACCACTCACCTCACATGAATACCCATTACATCCTTGTGAAACAGCAGCACAGGTAAAAGTCAGTAAGCACCTGACTAAAAACCAGAGGGAGAGAGTTCAACAGGTTCTGGAGGAACATACAGATGTACTAACAGATAAACCAGGCCATACAAAA
>JAMPIV010021402.1:0-91317 GCA_024509875.1 Oreohelix idahoensis
GAGGGTAATTTTTATTTACTTTTTTCAGGTTTCTGATTTAAGAAGACAATATGTCTACATTAGATTATTTTATTGCACAAGGAAAATCTCTTGATAAGACTGGAAAAGACTTAGAACAATGGGCTGTTGCTCAATATGACAAAGCATTAGCTGCTGAAGAGAGAAAAGCTGCTGCTGAAGAAAAAAAAGCTCTGGCTGAAGAAAAAAGATTAGAAAGAGAAGCTGCTGCTGAAGAAAAAAAAGCTGCTGCTGAAGAAAAAAAAGCTCTGGCTGAAGAAAAAAGATTAGAAAGAGAAGCTGCTGCTGAAGAAAAAAAAAGCTCTGGCTGAAGAAAAAAGATTAGAAAAAAGAAGCTGATACTGCTGCTGAACTAAAGAAATTGCAGATGCAAGTGGAGGAAAGGAGATTTGATGCAGAACAGAAGAAATTAGAAGCTGCTGCAGAACAGAAAAAAATTAGAAGCTGCTGCAGAACAGAAAAAATTAGAAGTTGCTGCTGCTGCAGAACAGAAAAAATTAGAAGCTGCTGCAGAACAGAGAAGATTAGATAGAGAAGCTGAAGAGAGAAAAGCAATAAGAGAACATGAGTTTGAATTAGAGAAATTAAAATTGACATGTATGAGTAATGTTAATCAGGCATCTGGTGGTAATGGTAAACCCTTTGTGTACAAGGTCAAGGTACCAGCGTTTAACCCTACCAGTGATGACATAACATTTTGGCTTTCTAGATTTGAACGGGCTTGTCGATCTCATAATGTTGACAAATCACAGTATGTGAATCAGTTGTCTGAAAATCTAAAAGGGGAGTCCCTAAGTAAGTTATATTTTGTTGAAGAGGCCGACAAAGATAATTATGATGCTGTTAGGGCAGCTTTGATAAAGAGATATCAGCTGTCTGAGGAAGGTTACCGTCTTTTGTTTAAAACAATGAGACCTGAGGTATGTGTAGAATTCTCAGATTTCATCTCAAAAGCACGAATTACACTTTCACGATGGATTGAATTATCCAAAACAGAGAAAACATTTGATGGTCTTACGGATTTATTGCTAAGAGACAAGGTCATGTCTTCTGTAAATAAATCATTCCTAGAGTTCTTACATGAGCGTAAACCTGGTACAACAAAGCAAATGGAAGAATATTGTGACCAGTATGCCACGGCACACCCTGACATGATTCTTAGTAACTCTAACATTAAAGAGAGTATGCCAGTTGCTTCGGCAACAGAATATAATCAGAATTACTCACACAAATTCCAAGGAGCTAAAAATAAATTTGATAAAAAGGTTAATTGGAATAAGTATCAAAACCAAGATAACCACTCAAATCAGGGTTCTTCTTCGAAGAACTGGAATCGGGCTGATAGTCCTCGACACGCGAGGGGTACCCATAATGTTAGAAATTCTCGGAAAGGGAGTAGCTATAGGAACTACCCAAGTGCTTCATGGAGACAAAAAAAAACCAATATTACAGGGATACTCAATATAACGAGCATGATGATTATGATCATGAATATTATGATTCAAACCCAAATAGGGGTTATAACAGAGGCAATAATAATTATAGAGACAATTATAACCGAGGTAGATCACAACACAAAAGACATGGTAAATCTTATTACCAGGCTAACTCTGCACAACAGGAGTTCCACGACACCGATAATCAGAATAATGATAAAAAAAGACTCCAACAGTGTAGCAAATTCCGCTTTCGATTTTGCTAGAGCATTTGAGTGTTCGCAATGCAAAACATTATTCGATCCAACCACAGTTTCTACTTTAAGCTGCGGTCACCCGCTTCCCGCTCTCCATGCGTCAATTGCGCATAATGGAAGGGGTGCTCTTGTCTTTAATAGGGGCCTAATAGATGGTACTCCGGTATCAATTCTTTTCGATTCGGGGTGCACTACCATTGGAGTGAGGCAATCACTCGTAAATCCTTCTCGAGCTACAGGCAATATAGTCAAATGTGTAACATTTGGTGGCACATTGGAGAAGTACTCCACTGCCATTATCAATATTGCTACGCCTTTCTTTACAGGAGAGGTGCAAGCATGTCTCTTGCCGAATCCGATCGCTGATCTTATCATCGGTCGCATTCATGGAGTGAAAGAATGCACTCCACAGCAAATCTCTAATTGGGAAAATGTTAATATGCAATCTGCTAATGCAGTAATCACTAGGGCTCAAGCTCTTAATATGCCACAATCTTCACATTCTGAAGATAATGATGCGCAGATCCAAGATGATCCCTTGGAGATTTCCCACGATTCCTTTATCAAACAGCAGGAAGATGATCCTACTCTAAAGAAATTCTTTACTCTGGAAAAAAAAAAAGGTGATCCGAATAAGGATACAAATCGTAAATCTTGGATTACGATGAAGAATGGCGTACTTGTACGTATGGTACAAGACTCCGCTAAGTCCATTCATTCTCAAATCCTTGTGCCTAAAAATATGAGAGTTAAAATCTTACAGCACGCTCATGATTCGCAATGTGCTGGACATATGGGTTTTTCCCGTACTAAAGCTAGAGTTCTTCAATCTTTCTTTGGCCTGCTGTGAATAAGGACATACGAATCTATTGTCGATCTTGTAAAGTATGTCAAGAGATTAAATCCAGAGGTCCACGCCATGATGCACCTATTCAGGCTGCAGACATTCCCATTCGGCCATTTCAAAAAATGGCGATAGACATCATTGGTCCATTTAAGATCAAGTCTGCTAGAGGACACCAATTTATTTTGACGTGTGTTGATATGTGCACACGTTGGCCGGAGGCTGTTCCTCTAAAGAGCATAACTACTTCTGATGTCGCAGATGCTCTTTGGTTAATATTTTCTCGTCTGGGGTTTCCAGCAGAAATATTATCCGACCATGGTACCCAACTCATATCGGATACCATGTCTCAAGTAATGTCGACTCTGAAGATAGAGAGATCGCTGAGTAGTATTTATCATCCTATGTCCAATGGGATGGTGGAACGTTTGAATAGAACTCTGAAAAACCTACTAGGTAAGATAACAGAAGATCATCCTCAGGATTGGGATAGGGTTTTACCCGCGGCTCTCTTTGCATATAGAGAGGTCACCAACGAACATACAGGATTTTCTCCCTTTGAACTTGTCTTTGGCGCGAAACCGCGAGGTCCTATGTCCTTACTTCATGATCTTATAACTGCTGATAATATTGTCGATGACACAAAATCCTCTTATGAATATGTCATCGCACTTAGACACAAGATTATTGAAGCATGCAAATTGGCAACTGCTTCTTCTGAATTTGCGAAACAGAAGGCAAGGGAATTTGCCAATAAAAAGAGATGTTTGCGACAACTTTGTCCAGGTGACAAAGCATTTGTCTTGCTACCTTGTAGGGAAAATAGACTTCTCATTTCTTGGAAAGGTCCGTACGATATAATATCAAAAGTTTCCGATGTTGACTATATCGTCGATATTGACGGGAAGCGTAAAACCTTCCACATCAACATGCTCACGGAATTCCATGAACGTCCTGATTATTTACAACCTGTTTTCCAGGCAACGGACGATTTTCCAGTCCAACATGGACAGTACTCATCTCTGTCAGTAATACAGGATGAGGAAACGAGTTTCTCGGATGTAAATTTACCTTTTCCAATGATTCCTCTTCACTCTAATGAATCATGGAAAGATGTTGCAATTTCTCCAGAATTATCTCCAGGAGAGCAGAAACAAGTTTCTACTATGTTAGAACAATTTCAGGATGTCCTTACTGACATTCCTGGTCAAACTGATGTCATTCAACATGACATTATTTTTACTGACCATAGTCCTATAAGAGTCAGACCGTATCCTATCCCGATACATTTTCAAGCACAGGTAGAGAATGAGTTAGATGAGTGTTGCGTGATAAATTCTCGCAACATCGTTTTTTACAATATCTATTTTATAACGCAAGGGCAACAACTGCTTGAAATTTATAGTCACTTTTCTCGGTAAGCATTTGTCTTCTCGCGTTGGTATCGAATGCAGTTAAGTTTGAGCTGTGGTCATTTTGCGCTGGACTGCGCATGACTTGTCTTGCTTCTTGGTCGATCGGTTTCCGCCCACGACTAGTGGGGTGAGCGATTTGGAATGGCGAAAGAGATGCCTCGTTGAAGAGGGGATCTCCGCTATTTTTTGTTCTGTCAGGGATGTGTAGTCCTCTTAATGGATATTTCGTTTATTCGAGATAATACCTCTAGTGTTTCCCACATGTCGGGAGGCGTGATATTTCTGTGTATTTCATGAAAGCAAGGTAAATTGACTTTTTTCATTAACTCTATCGATTTTGGGTCGTGAACGATTTCGATTCATAGCCTGTCTGCGAAAGTCGTCGTCACGAGATGTTTTTTCCCAGCTCACATGTCGCTGCATTGTACTGCATCGGTTGATGCATGTACCAAGGACCATTACTTGCTACTTTGTTAAATGAACTAGGTTTGGAAAACCTTTATTATCTAGAGGATATTTTTGAGGACATTATTTATACTTCGGCAGACGTGTCTGTCTTGCTGAAGTCAGACTAAGGAGGGTGAACTGATCTCATACATCTGGTTATCTCCTGGCTGTTATAGAAAAGGATGGAGTTTTTCACCTGACTACATTTACAGCACTATGAAATATAACATGCATCTGACTCATCATTGTAATGCTGTCTACCGTCTATTGCTGTATTGAATGTTGCTGTGATAATGACTGTTTGATGTGCCTACACATTTGCGTAACCATTTTGTCACTGTGGCGTCCACAATAAATAATGAAGAAAAACGTCAACGGCTGTTTCAAGACTCATTGACTTTATACGTCGTGAGTTTACTGACGTCCTATGTGGATTGCCCTGTTATTGTTGTATGAACATTGTTTTGACTGAACACATCTACACACTACACAAAACCAGACATGCGGATACCATCCATCATCATATGGCATCACGCATCATTTGGTGGCCATAAGCTGGTTTGATTCTGGTACCAGCAAACACGGGGTCCCTTACCCACTTCATTTTCAACAAGAATTCATCAGCATCCTTCAAGAAATTAACATTCTTCAATACAGTCAACATCTTCAAAATTTTCAAAGTACTCGGCGTTGCCCGGTAAAAGTCAAAATTTCAATTTTTTGACGGAAACACAAGAATTTGACAGTACCCGGCGTTGTTACATGTTGCCGGATAACTCGGACTGCTGTTATCTTTTACGGAAGTCAAGCAAGTTGCTGCTGTCAAGGTTCCAGTGCTGTCGTTTTTTGAGAAGGTCAAGTGCCGGTTGAAACGGGTTGTTTTCTGAAGAAGGCCAAGTACCGATTTCCATCAACTTACTTTTGGATTAGAAGGTCAAGTGCCGAAACAACTCAACACACAGTATTTCAGAAGCTCTTGTACCATCGTGTTAGCAGTGGAAGCAGTTCAGATGTGCCATCATCGTTGGAGCTTCGCTCTTTAGGACGTTGATTGACATCCGTTTTTTCTGCTGTTCTACGATTGGAAGCCTATAAGTTAAGTGGCCTGTTTGTATGTAAACTGTGCCCTTGTACTTCTGCTGAGTCTTCTGTGTATCATCTCATTCTATATGTTATATGTTTATATGTTATTCGTATATTTATATGTTTATATTTCAGCGGGTTCTCGGTTGGGTGGTGTCTCCGGTAGATTATGCCACGTCATAGAGGTCGTCTATTGTGAGCGTTTTCTGTAGGGTTTGCAAATTTCCGATACTGGAATTTGCTAAGCGACTTCTGTTGCTATTTATGTTAGCTGTGATGACATGTTTTAATATTGTTTTCGTTATTATTTCGCATTCTTTAGTTTTGTTTTGATTTGTTTGTATTTGTTAGCCTACTCTTGTCTATAATTTAGTTTCATACAACATTTTTTTTTATACACTGTGATGTCATGTATTTTGTTTAATTCTATCGCAGATATCGTCACATTTTTTGTGATATTTCATTAATTTCTGCTTTATTTTTAGTTGATTTCTGCGAAAGTTTTTGTATTGTTGCTGATCTTTGTTATTGTTTACATTGTTATTGTTTACATTGTTTGTATTGTTTACATTTTCAATGTTTACATTCTGCATGTGTTTACATAGTCATTGTTTACAGTTATAGTAATTAGTTAATGGGCTATGCTAATGCACTGTTACTACTACACTGATGATAAATGAATGATGAATAGTGTCGTGCACTATTGAATGAGAAGTGCACTTATGATCAAGAATTGAGTGCTGATATTTCATATACAAGTTCTTTGATTGGAGACTTGTTTCCCACAGAGACTGGGATAATATAAGGTGATGTGAATATACAAGTGCTTAATTAAGACTTGTTACACTTAGGTTTGAAATAAATTAGTTAATTATTTCAGGTTTTGGACTCATATGTTAGACAACATGTCTACATTTGAGCACTTTATTGAGCAGGGTAAATTGCTTGGGAAGACTGGTGATAAGTTAGAAGAATTTGCAACTGCTCGATATGATAAAGCAATGGAAGCTGAACAAAAGAAACTGCAGATGCAGGTGGATGAAAAAGAGATTCCAAATGGAAATGGAAAAACAAAAAAGGGAATCAGAAGCTGAGGAGAGAAAACTCCAGCTACAGCTAGAGGCTGAGAATAAAAGACTTGAAAAAGAAGCTGAGAATAAAAGACTTGAAAAAGAAGCTGAAAATAAAAGACTTGAAAAAAGAAGCTGAAAATGAAAGACTTCAAATGCAGGCTGAGGAAAGAAGATTACAGAGAGAGTCTGATGAGAGGAAAGCAAAAATGGAACATGAAGAAAAACTCTTAGCTTTAGAGTTGGAGAAATTGAAATTGACGAGCATGAGTAATGGTAATGATTCAAACAAGGGTTCATCTTCTGGGAAGGCTAATAATGATACTTTTAAGATTTCAGGGATACTGACAGGTAAAGCTCTTTGATATTAAAAAAAAATATGTTCCACATTTTTTTTTTATCGGGAGGAGGTGGTGATATGTTGCGTGATAAATTCTCGCAACATCGTTTTTTACAATATCTATTTTATAACGCAAGGGCAACAACTGCTTGAAATTTATAGTCACTTTTCTCGGTAAGCATTTGTCTTCTCGCGTTGGTATCGAATGCAGTTAAGTTTGAGCTGTGGTCATTTTGCGCTGGACTGCGCATGACTTGTCTTGCTTCTTGGTCGATCGGTTTCCGCCCACGACTAGTGGGGTGAGCGATTTGGAATGGCGAAAGAGATGCCTCGTTGAAGAGGGGATCTCCGCTATTTTTTGTTCTGTCAGGGATGTGTAGTCCTCTTAATGGATATTTCGTTTATTCGAGATAATACCTCTAGTGTTTCCCACATGTCGGGAGGCGTGATATTTCTGTGTATTTCATGAAAGCAAGGTAAATTGACTTTTTTCATTAACTCTATCGATTTTGGGTCGTGAACGATTTCGATTCATAGCCTGTCTGCGAAAGTCGTCGTCACGAGATGTTTTTTCCCAGCTCACATGTCGCTGCATTGTACTGCATCGGTTGATGCATGTACCAAGGACCATTACTTGCTACTTTGTTAAATGAACTAGGTTTGGAAAACCTTTATTATCTAGAGGATATTTTTGAGGACATTATTTATACTTCGGCAGACGTGTCTGTCTTGCTGAAGTCAGACTAAGGAGGGTGAACTGATCTCATACATCTGGTTATCTCCTGGCTGTTATAGAAAAGGATGGAGTTTTTCACCTGACTACATTTACAGCACTATGAAATATAACATGCATCTGACTCATCATTGTAATGCTGTCTACCGTCTATTGCTGTATTGAATGTTGCTGTGATAATGACTGTTTGATGTGCCTACACATTTGCGTAACCATTTGTCACTGTGGCGTCCACAATAAATAATGAAGAAAAACGTCAACGGCTGTTTCAAGACTCATTGACTTTATACGTCGTGAGTTTACTGACGTCCTATGTGGATTGCCCTGTTATTGTTGTATGAACATTGTTTTGACTGAACACATCTACACACTACACAAAACCAGACATGCGGATACCATCCATCATCATATGGCATCACGCATCAATGAGATGACATATGGCATCACGCATCAATGAGATGATAGAGTTAAAAATTATTGAACCATCCACATCAGGGCATATCTTTGCGTGGACGTCTTTGCGTGGATTATCGCAAATTGAATCAAGTGACTAAATTTGATGCGGAACCTATGCCTTTACTAGAAGAGCTACTTACGAGACTATCGAATTCTCACTTCTTTACTAAACTCGATTTGTCTAAGGGATATTGGCAAGTTCCACTATCCGAACACGCCAAACCGTTTACTGCTTTTTCGACGCCTAGGGGTCTATTCCAATGGAATTTCATGCCTTTCGGTCTTATGAACGCCCCTGCTACATTTGTACGCATGATGCGTCGAATCCTATCTCATCGCTCAGATGTCATTGCGTATCTGGATGACATCTGTCTTTTCAGTGATACTTGGAACGATCACTATAATGGTATAAATGAACTATTGTCTATCTTACGCGAGCATAACCTGACAGCGAAACCATCGAAAGCATGTATTGGTTTTAGCGAAATATCTTTCTTAGGACACCGTGTTGGTCATGGGTTCCTAAAAACAGAAGACCATAATACAAGCAAGATACTTAACATTTCTATTCCTAAGACTAAAAAGCAAGTACGAAGTCTCTTAGGTCTAATACAATTTTATGGACGATTCATCCCGAATCTGTCCTCCATTATGTCACCTCTTTCTTCCTTGCTAAAGAAAGGGTCTCCTAATGTAGTCCATTGGACTCAAGAATGTCAATCCTCTTTGGATAAGGTTAAAACTATGTTTTCTACTTCACCTATCCTAGTATTGCCTTCTAAGGATAAGACATTTATTCTTCGTAGTGACGCTTCATCCACCGGGATTGGAGCTGCACTAATGCAAGAGTACTCTGGAACTCTGCATCCTGTGATGTATATTTCTCGGAAATTAAATGCCGCAGAGAAGAATTACTCGGTCCTAGACCGTGAATTATTGGCTATGGTTTGGTCAATCCTTAAACTGCAAAGATTTCTTCTGGGCGCGCATTTCATTGTGGAAACTGACCAGAAAGCTCTTACGGCTATTCAGAGTAAAAATCTGAAGAGCGCGAGATCAACGCGATACGCGATTGCTCTACAGCCATTTCATTTTTCGGTGCGAGCTATCCGTGGGTCAGAAAATGTGATGGCAGATATTTTGTCTAGATGCCCACATGATTCATAACTGTTATACAACTTTGATACAGTTGTTTCTATGTTGAAATGTGTACACATATGTAATATATCATATATTGATTGTAACACTACTTAGCTGTTCATTGATATTTATTCACCGCTGATCTTTCAATGTTTTTCGTCTTTGATGATCATGATGTTAAGATATCTTAGATGAAATTTATGTATAAACTAATGTGGAAATTGTGTCATTGCTAATATTGTAGTATGCGTTGGTGACACCTCTCTGGAAATATTTATACTTAGAGAAGTACTTTCTCTAAGGTCATAAAACTTATGCTTATCATCTGCGCATTGTATTGGTGCGTTGTGAGCCTATTGTATGTTGCTCCTAGATGTATTTCAAAAAAAAATGTACCATTTTTTTTCCCGAGGGGTGTGGTAATCTGTTGCGTGCATATTTTGACGCACATATTACAAAAATCGATATGGCTATTTAATATGGAAGAGATATAGACATTCATTCATTTGTGTATGAAAATGCTGTCTATGGGGAAAGCGAGATAATCCATGTTTGATTCACACTTTTGATTATAGGAGTAATCGTTTTTGATATTGATCCGGCGCAAGGATATTGCTCTTATATTTGTACTTATTTTTAGGGCCAGAAAATAGATTAATTTGCTTATTATGTTTATGGCCTGAATTCATATGTATTACATATTATTAGTACAAGTAGAATCAGTCCTATATTGTATATTTTGGATGGGTAGGCGGGACTAGATTCTTGTTATTCCGGTCTAGCGGAAGTATGAGTTGTCTTGACAAGTCGTGATGAGTTCCGATGTACCGTGATAATGGCGGGTACGCACTTTTCAAAGGGCTGGTAGATTCTTAAGGAAATATGATTCATGAAGTGGTTTTCTTCTAAAGGAGATGGTATCTCTACTATAGTTTATGTTAGAGACTCTCCTAAGGTACGGTACAATGTATAATTCGGACTCCATATATTGCCAGACCCTATTTTGATGATCTCATGTCGATTCGACCTAGATGGAACATTGTGCTTCGTATCGCTAGGGTCGTGTTTTGTATCGACAAAGATGACAGACTTTCCTACAGCGGTTATGGCTACGTGAACTAACCTGATCACCGTAGAGCTGTATGGGAACATTTATGAAATCATTTATATACCCATTATAAATTAACTCTGGCTTATATTCTCCTTCCTATGAATGAGTGAACGACAACTCAGGGAGGCGGCCATGTTAGATTTCGGTCATCATATGTTTTGATCACTGCCAAGAGAACAGATTATTTATCCTATTATCGGACAGTGAAAGGGAGATCTCAATCTTGCTAGAAACCCCCTCTTTCGTGGTTTCATAATATATGCTACAAACTATGGACGACAAGTAACTTTAGTTATTTACCGATCTGCCTTCACTGACGCGTTTAGTCAGATAGGGGGATGCGGCCATAATGTATCATGACAATTGAACTTTTGATGTACTGCCCATTATTTCTGAATGTGTCATGACTTCAGATCTGCTATGTATACCTACAAATTGATATGTCAACATACCATGATGTACTCGTATGTCCCAGTGTGTACGTCTGAATAAATTGAATAAACAAAGATTCCAGCAGTCTGCATTGGTGCCTTGTAGACACAAGTGTATGAGTGGTTATATTGGTCAGCACACGAACAGTACACCATTCGCGGTAATCACACTCTACACTTCTACTTCATACATACACCATCCTGCGTCGGTTGGAGTGACCAAGTTTAGGGCCTGCTTCCCCTGGAGCCTTTGCCTTCCCTAACTCAGGACTAGGGTGAGTTACCCATTTACAGCTGGGTAGACTGGGGGCATGCCTGATCTCAACAACACACCACTCTTCCTTACAGAGCATACAGACTGACACTTTACAGAGTGGGAAATAAACAAATAAAGAAGAAAGAAACTTTACATGTATCTATCTTGATATAGAAAGGAGCTATTATAAACTAGACATATCAAAAAGCCTAAGACCTAATAGTTATGTGGAATCATGTGGGCATCGTGACAGAATGTCTGCCATCACATTATCTGATCCACGAATAGCTCGCACAGAGAAATGAAAAGGTTGAAGAGCAATTGCATATCGAGTAGACCTCGAGCTCTTCAAATTCTTACTCTGTATAGCAGTAAGAGCTTTTTGGTCGGTTTCTACTATGAAATTTGCGCCTAGAATGAATCTCTGTAGTTTGAGGATCGACCAAACCATAGCTAATAGCTCACGGTCTAAAACCGAATAATTCCTTTCTGCCGCATTAAGTTTTCTGGAAATATACATTACAGGATGCAGAGTTCCAGAGTACTCTTGCATTAGTGCCGCTCCAATCCCAGTGGATGAAGCATCACTACGAAGAACAAATGTCTTATCTTTAGTAGGTAACACTAAAATAGGTGGTGTTGAAAACAATGGTTTAATCTTATCCAAAGAGCATTGGCATTCCTGAGACCAGTGGACCATATTAGGCGAACCTTTCTTTAAAAGTGTAGAAAGAGGTGCCATGATAGAGGATAGATTCTGAATGAATCTGCCATAAAATTGAATAAGACCTAACAGACTTCTCACCTGTTTTTTAGTCTTAGGGATAGAGATGTTAAGTATCTTACTAGTATTATGGTCCTCTGTCTTTAGGAAACCATGACCAACTCGGTGGCCTAGGAAAGAAATTTCGCTAAAACTAATATAGGCTTTAGAGGGTTTCGCTGTCAGGTTGTGCTCGCGCAAAGTAGACAGCAATTCATCTAACCCTGAATAGTGATCTTCCCAAGTATCGCTGAAAAGACAGATGTCGTCTAGATATGCAATGACATCTGACCGATAAGATAGGATTCGGCGCATCATGCGTACGAATGTAGCTGGTGCGTTCATAAGACCGAAAGGCATAAAATTCCATTGGAACAAACCTCTAGGTGTTGAAAAAGCCGTGAGAGGTTTGGCGCGTTCAGATAAAGGAACTTGCCAATAT
Source organism: Oreohelix idahoensis (assembly GCA_024509875.1). Taxonomy (NCBI): domain Eukaryota; kingdom Metazoa; phylum Mollusca; class Gastropoda; order Stylommatophora; family Oreohelicidae; genus Oreohelix; species Oreohelix idahoensis. Next base: position 12,243 of record JAMPIV010021402.1, read on the forward strand.
CCTTTAGACAAATCAAGTTTAGTGAAAAAATGAGATTTGGAGAGTCGAGTAAGTAGCTCTTCCAGTAAAGGCATAGGTTCGGCATCGAACTTCGTTACTTGATTCAATTTGCGATAGTCGACGCAAAGACGTATGTTATTGTCTTTTTTCCGAACAATAACCATCGGCGAAGAATATGCAGAGGTGGATGGTTAGATTATTTTCAAATCTATCATCTCATCCAACTCTTTCTCGACCTGTGCTTGAAAATGTATAGGTATAGGATAAGGTCTAACCCTAATAGGCGTATGGTCAGTTAGAACAATGTCATGTTCAATGACATGAGTTTGTCCAGGGATGTCAGTGAGTACATACTGAAATGTTTGCAACATAGTGGAAACTTGTCGCTGTTCTCCTAGAGACAAATCAGGAGAGACAGTAACGTTCTTCCATGATTCACTAGAATGAAGTGGGATCATTAGAAGAGGAAGATTTACATCTGAAAAACTTGTTTCCTCATCCTGTATCACGGACAGTGATGAGTAATGACCATGTTGTACCGGAGAATTGTCCGTTGCTTGGAAAATGGGTTGCAAATAATCCGGACGTTCATGGAATTCAGTAAGCATATTGATGTGGAAGGTTTTATGCTTCCCATCAATATCGACAATATAGTCGACATCGGAAATTTTCGATATTATATCGTACGGACCTTTCCAAGAAATAAGTAGTCTGTTTTCCCTACAAGGTAGTAATACAAATGCTTTGTCCCCAGGACAAAGTTGTCGTAAGCATCTCTTCTTATTGGCAAATTGCCTTGCCTTCTGTTTCGCAAATTCAGAAGAAGAAGTTGCTAATTTGCATGCTTCGATAATCTTTTGTCTCAACGCGATGACATATTCGTAGGATGACTTTGTGTCATCGTCAATATTGTCAGCAGTTATGAGATCATGAAGCAACGACATAGGGCCACGCGGACGCGCGCCAAAGACGAGTTCAAAGGGGGAAAATCCTGTATGTTCATTGGGGACCTCTCTGTAAGCGAAGAGGGCCGCAGGTAAAACTCTGTCCCAGTCTTGAGGATGATCCTCAGTTATCTTCCCTAGTAAGTTTTTAAGTGTTCTATTAAGGCGTTCGACCATCCCATTAGACATTGGATGATAGATACTACTTAAAGATATATCTATCTGCAGAGTAGACATTACTTGAGACATGGTATCTGATATTAGTTGGGTGCCATGGTCTGACAATATCTCTCCGGGGAACCCCAGACGAGAAAATATAAGCCAAAGAGCATCTGCAATATCAGCAGTAGTAATACTCTTCAGAGGAATAGCCTCTGACCAACGTGTGCACATATCAACACACGTCAAGATAAACTGATGTCCTCTGGCAGACTTGATCTTAAATGGACCAATAATGTCTATGGCCATTTTTTGAAACGGCCGAATAGGAATGTCTGCCGCCTGAATGGGTGCAGCATGCCGTGGACCTTTGGATTTAACTTCCTGACATACTTTACAAGATCGACAATAAATCCGTATGTCCTTGTTTACCAATGGCCAAAAGAAAGCCGCAAGGACTCTTGACTTAGTACGGGAAAAACCCATGTGTCCAGCACACTGAGAGTCGTGAGCGTGCTGCAAAATTTTAACTCTCAAATTCTTGGGAACAAGGATTTGAGAATGACTTGACGTAATGGAGTCTTGAACCATACGTACAAGTACGCCATTCTTCTTTGTAATCCACGATTTACGACTTGTGTCTTTATTCGGATCACCTTTAGTTGCAAGAATGAAGAATTTCTTCAGAGTGGGATCATCTTCTTGCTGTTTTATAAACGAGTCACGAGAAATTACCAAGGGATCATCTTGGCTATGCACTTCATTATCTTCAGTAGATGAAGTTTGAGGCATATTAAGAGCCTGAGCTCTAGTGACTACAGCGTTAGCAATCTGCATGTTTTGCCTTTCCCACGCGGAAATTTGTTGCGGAGTGCATTCTTTGACTCCATGAATGCGACCGATTAGGAGGTCAGCGATCGGATTCGGAAGAAGACATGCGTGTACATCTCCTGTAAAGAAAGGAGTAGCAATCCTAATGATAGCAGTAGAGTATTTCTCTAATGTGCCGCCAAATGTTACACATTTGACTACTTGTCCAGTGGCACGGGAAGGATCTACGAGTGACTGCCTAACACCAATTGTGGTGCATCCAGAATCAAATAGCACGGAGACGGGATTGTTATTTACTAAACCCTTATGTAAGACAAGAGAACCTCATCCATCATGCGCGACTGATGCAGGAAGAGCAGGAAGAGGATGGCCACAGCTTAAAGTAGACACTGTGGTTGGCTCAAATAATGTTTTGCATTGGGGGCACTGAGATGCTCTCCCAAAATCAAAAGCGGTACATGCCATATTATTAGCGTCATTATTGTCTTTACTCTGTTTATAGGCTTCATGGGACTCTTGTTGTGCAGAGTTTGCCTGAAAATGTGGTTTATGTCTTCTGTTTTGAGATCTACCTCGGTTATTATTACCTCTGTAGTTATTGTTACCTCTATTGTAACCCCTATTTGGGTTTGAGTCATAGTTCTCTTGGTTACCATCATCATATTCATTATAATGAGTATCTCTGTAATTGCGATCTTGTTGACTCCAAGACGGATACCTCGGATAGTTTCTATAATTACTTCCTCTATGGAAATTACTATAATTGTGACCACCCCTGTGTCGAGAGCTATCAGCTCGTCTCCAGTTCTTTGAAGAAGAACCCTGAAATGATTGGTTACCTTGGTTTTGATAACTATTATGGTTACTTTTTTTATCAAATCTGTTTTGAGGTCCCTGAAATCTGTGTGAATAATTGGGATTGTATGGTGTTGCTGAAGCAACTGGCATACTCTCCTTAATCTTAGTGTTGCCAAAAGTCACGTCGGGGTGTGCAGTGACATATTGGGAACAATATTCTTCCATTTCCTTTAGAGATTTGGGTTTACGCTCATGTATAAATTCAAGGAATGGTTTGTTAACACATGACATAATCTTATCTCTGAGCAACAAATCCATAAGTCCTTCATACGTTTTTTCTGTTTTAGAAAGCTCAATCCAACGATCAACTGTGAGACGTGCCTTTGCAATGAATTCTGAGAATTCTACACCTGTCTCAGGCACCATCGTCTTAAACAAAAGGCGATAGCCTTCCTCACTTAGCTGGTATTTTTTTTATCAAAGCCGCCCTAATGACATCATAATTATCCTTATCTGCTTCTCCTACAAGGCATAATCTAGTCAGAGATTCACCTTTCAAGTTTTCTGCTAATTGATTAGCGTATTGTGATTTATCCACATTATGTGTACGACAAGAACGTTCAAATCTATCCAGCCAGAATGTAATATCGTCACTGGACTGATTGAACGGTGGAACCTTAACCTTGTAAGTAGAAGGTTTACCATTACCACTAGATGCCTGATTAACATTACTCATACTTGTCAATCTCAATTTCTCTAACTCAAATTCATGTTCTCTTATTGCTTTTTTATCTTCCGCTTCTAATCTTCTTTGTTCAGCTTCCCTGTCTAATCTTTTTTGTTCAGCAGCAGCTTCTCTTTCTAATTTTTTTTGTTCAGCTTCACTGTCTAATCTTTTTTGTTCAGCAGCAGCTTCTCTTTCTAATTTTTTTTTGTTCAGCTTCAAATCTCCTTTCCTCCACCTGCATCTGCAATTTCTTTAGTTCAGCAGCAGCATCAGCTTCTTTTTCTAATCTTTTCTCTTCAGCCAGAGCTTTTCTCTCTTCTGCAGCAGCTTTTTTCTCTTCAGCAGCAGCAGCTTTTTTCTCTTCTGCAGCTAATGCTTTGTCATATTGAGCAACTGCCCATTCTTCTAATTGTTGACCAGTCTTATCAAGGGCTTTCCATTGTATAATGAAGTATTCTAATGTAGACATGATGTCTAACAATAATACTAATCACCTGAAATAATAATAATACCACAAGTTCTTAATGACTTGATTAATCAGTACACTATCCCAATATCTGTGGGTCACAAGCCTTAATAAGGTCTTGTATAACAGTAATAATAATCAAGTACTGGTTTAATACTATAATCCAAGTGCAGTGCACAAGCAATAGTGTCTTATGAAATATACCTATATAAAACATATGTCAACCAACAGAATACGTAAAGTACAAATAAGACTGACAATACGAAAACGTTTGCAGAAATCAAATAAATCAAATAGGGAAATCAATGAAAGTAATCACTGAATCTGCAAAGGAATAACAACACAAATGACGTCACAGTATATGAATAGAAATTGTGAATAGAACTGAAAGATAGTAAAGGGTAGACCAACAAATTACAAACAAATCAAAACCAAACTAAAGAACAAAGAAATATTACAAAAATAACAATAATTACAGTCTTCACAGCTAACACAAATAGCAACTAGTTGTTGCAAGCAAATTTCCAATTAAGGAAATTGCACCTAAAGAAAACTCCCAATACGGACCCTCTATCACGTGGGATATTCTGTTGTGAGGACACCGCCCAACCTAAACACAACCCGCTGACATATAAACTAATATATTATACAAACAAATAACATGTAAACATAAATATATAAATTATGTGTATGATAGTATGTGTTGCAAAATAGGCTCAGTTTTACAGTAATGGCAAAGTTATTCTTATGAAAATAAATAAACTGCCACTTTATTGAATTACAAATTCTGGCCTTAAATATTAAAGTTCATATATAGAAAACAAGAAGATCCATCGATGAAAATAGGACTTCTTAGTTCAATAATACTGTCTTCCTGTTAATATTGACAAGAATTGATCCAACTGTTCTGTGAAACTCCGTAATGATTAATGTAAAAATGTCAACAACGCTGACCTACATACTGCATTCACTTGACAGGTCACGTGACGAAGTGTTGACAAAGAGCAAACTAATACTGCAAGTGTGACGTATCAGCCACAGGAAACGGTCTGGTATCGGTAGTCTGTTGACTTCTTAACTTCTGCGAGGTCAAACCCAGAAAGCTGGTCCACCAGTTGATAAAGTCCCTTGTTGATAAACCTCTATTGTTGATAAATATAAGCTCACTAGAACATCACCAGAGCTACATGCTGTGTTGTTGTGTTGCTTGTGGTTTGAGTATGGAATGTCAACTCGACCTACGCAGTGGTGTGTAGACATAGATTGTGAGTATAATATGCGAATGATAAGAAGAGTTCGTGGTGTTGACAAATGGTCTTTTTCTCACACTCATGTATGGCTGGAAGTCATCGACACCAACGACTGTGTACCTTTGCTACAGTTTAATTGGACGTACACACTCGACAGCACGAATAGTGACAAATCACAGGTTGGCATAATACATCATAGTACAGTGGAGAAATGGTCTTGCAATGATACATGGGCACTCATGTAGAATAATAGCATAATGGATTGTCAGTAGACAAGCACTCAGTATTGCCCATATATATATATCATCTGAGTTTACTGACAAAGCACGTCAGATTATAAACAACAGTCAAGATGGCTTCTAGACCTAACCTCGTCTAGTGAAGATTCCTTACAATAATGTTCAGCACATATTTTCCATATAATCATATTGAACCGCTAGTACTGGGTTCTCATGTGTAGCAGTGATCTCTGGACTCATCAAGCGATAATACGGGGTATCCCTTTCTCTTCTTGAAAGTCACAAAATATTTGGATACAAGATGGCTTCTCTCGTGAGCTGTCACTCACGTTTGGATACAGATAATGAATCTGCATTAAAGTTAGTCATTCATTAAATGTTCTCATTACTCTGTAGATTCTATTATGATACAATTGACTTCATCATACAAGATATAGTGCTGCTAGGAATGAATGTCGTTTTCATCTAGATAAATATTTCCTCAGACGTACAAATCGTGTCTATCGAGAAACGGTGGCTTAGCCAGAGTTCATAAGGAGAATCTTTTGTTACCTTGGTATCAGAAATATGATTCTGCCATTCCTTGGCAATAAGAATAAACACTGGGGTAAAGCATACACGATAGGTCTAGACGACTATCACTTTCCCCATAAATACTGAGATCACTTTTTCCGGCGACAAACCGCTACACAAAAATCACAGCCCCATCAGGACGAAGCCAAATCACACCTCTCTAGCGACACATCCGCCGAACAGCCCTTTGACCTTTCTATCGACAAAAGACCATATAGTTCGACTTAGATATGTAAAGATATACAGATATAAGACAGACTCGTCCTACTTAGACAAACAATACACATAAATTCAGGCCATAGATACACTGAAGCAAGAACAACCTATTTCTACCCAAACAAAGAATAAATCGCAGAAAAACTGGATTCATCCGCGGAGTTCGATCGAAACTCCTTTCAAGGGGAAGTAACTCAATATTGACTTTTCCTTAAGCAAAGAAGAGTATCTATTTTGTTTACAAAATATTTGCGAACATAACAAGCATACAAATGTATTATATTGTAAGATATCAAAGACTGCACGTAACAAAGGACTTGTATATTTAAGAAGGAGTCTCATAGCTCGGCAACTCCACCTTCTACTCACCTAGTTCTGGTGATGCCACAGTCCACCATAATCTTACTGTTCATGCTACTATTCGCGATCTCATCCATGATGACCTCCTTCCTTCTAGTGCCTTGTCTCTCCATATTGTTGATAGTAGTCTAGGTAAACCTTCCTTCTACATGCTTCCCAATGAAAATAAACTACCCATAGCTCTCACACACACACTCACATACACACTTACGCACACTTAAACCGATTTTCCAACTGCCGCTATTTCAACGACCGCTATTGACGACTTCCAATGCTGGCATTCGTGACTGTCTGTGTCCCCATAATTACCGGTGTCGGATACCGTTATATAAAAGTCGATATGTGTCTTCTCTGGCTTTTGGTGCTATGCTTTTGTTGTGAAGATCGGTGAAAATCTCAGTGTAATCTGTTATAAAGTAATTGTAACCTCTTTTAATTCTAAGGTGTAAAGGTGGTGCTTGTAACCTGACTAAGTGTTTGTAAATTTTGTTTGTTTTCTGGTTATTTAAAATTTCGTGTGCTCTGATGGCTTGTATGCATGTCCTGTAAAAGTGTGGTAGTGTGCCGTAATGGTGCGGGACATTGTTCTTTAATGGTCTCAGTCTAGCAAGTCTAAGCCTTACGTATAATGGGCTAATGTGTGTTGTTCTGGGTCTCTTATTATATTTCCTACATGTCTGATTCGAAGTGCCTTTATTTTTGTCCCAATATCCTGGAGGGCAACTCCCCCGAATCTTTTCTCTTGCATGAGTGTTTGATGTTTAATGGTAAATAAAGTGTGCCCAAAAACAAAACGCCTAATCTCCTTGTTTATCTCTGTCACCGTATGTTGTGGAGGGTCAAAGACTGTAGCAATGTAAATTATTTTTGGAATAATAAAGCAGTTCCCTATTGCACTTCTGGAAAAAATGGTTGTATGTTTGTATTTGTAGCGGTGAAGCATGTCTGTGATATATGCAACTAAGTTCTGCCATGTGACTGTGTGTGTGCGGTTCGGGTGAATGAGAAGTATATACTGTACAGTTTCATGTTTGTTGTTGAAGTTAAATCAAACGGAAAATCTGCTTTGTTTTTCCATCTGCCTATACCCATAATTGGAGACTTTTGGACGTTTAATTTTGATCCACTACCTTTACCAAAAGGCGTGAAAGTGTCTAGAATATTTTGTATAGACCTATCATTGGGGGGGAAAGAAGGTAGTATCGTCTGCGTAGGCAAGCAACGTTTGTTCCCCCTTACCCTGAATAAAAGTGCCTCTGATGGTACTGTCTTGTCTAATTTTCTCTAGCAGTGGTTCTAGAGCGAGTACATAGAGTAGAGGAGAAAGGGGAGATCCCTGCCTAACAGATCTTGTCAGACCGAAAGCCCCAGTAAATGAATGATTTACCAAACCCTTGCTTTCAGGTTTTGTGTATATAATTTCAATCCACTTTCTAAAGTATTCACCAATGTTGCAGTGTAGTAAAAGTTTTATGGAGGTATGAGTGGGACAACTTTAGTTTAGGCAGCACTATGTGCCGGTCAAAAATAAGTGTTATACATTTAAGTGCCTTTTCCTGCATTAAAAGAAGATGTGTTATACATATTTACAGACGTGGATTTAGCCTAGTATACATTTATTTTTCCTTTGCAAAATATAAATGCAAATTTCTATAATAATAACAAATGTCAAAAAAAATTCTCTATGGAATTTAAAATTACTTGTAATTACCGTCTTTGTTGCAAACGTCTTTGGAAATATCTTTAAGCAATAACTACTTAATGTTTTAGATGTTATGACTTTCCTTCTTACACACATTGCGTCCCTTGATAATAAAAATTACGTCCCTTAGATTACACTTAAAATTGTTTCTTAACGAAACAGTATGAGGGTGAAAATGTGATAGTGGAAAATTGATACGAGTTCCCAGCGTCAAGGTCTGGCTGTCTATGGAATACAGAAAGTTAGATAAAAGTCATGACTTTACCTGCTTGTTGTACATGAGTTGTAAGAAAGTGCTAAATATCACTCAACAAGATTACATTTAACGTTGATCCCAAAACAAAAAGGCAACCCCAGCTGAAGTTTGAAGATATGCGCAAGAGATACACGAAGAGTAAAGTCCAGGATTCTGGGAGGACGGAGATGTCGAGTTGTTCCCGAAGTTTATGCGAAAAGATGTTTTTACAACATCAGGTGGAAATAGCTATAATATTGATGCCCCTTAACGAAATGGGTTCAGTTCGAATAGGAGGCCTAATAGTCAAGAGAAGGATACCACTTGAGAGCCATGACCCAAGCGGGACTGCTGCCATGTCAAGGACGATCAGATGATCAGTATAGGATATAATATTTCTACAGAGTGACTGACAAGTGAATCTCTTCTTTTGCAATTTTTTTTTTTCAGCAGTTAAACTTACTTAATAAACATGAGACTGTTATCAAAACAAGGAGCAATTAAGGCAATTTGACATTTGATAAATACGTTCTAATTTTTTTTTTTTTTTTTTTTACCAGAAACAAAACAAAATAAACTAAATTCTAAAATGGCCAATAAAATCAATGTAACAAGAGAGACTAAAAATTATTGCCCGCTATGACGTCACGTGAGTGATCTCCCTCCCCCCCCCCTTTCCCCCTACCCTTGCGCTATAGTTTTACAATATTATATACAATGAATCAAAAATTAAATAAGATATCAAAAATCAGATCAGACATCAACATGTGACACATCATTCGATGTAATAAAATAACAGATAATTCTCTGTATTGTGACATTTGTTTCGTATAAAGTACGTAAGTGGATAAATGAAGAAATACAAATTTCAAAACAGCATGTGACTTTTCAGTTACCCTGTATAATCACGTGTCTAATTATCTAGGTCACATGTTGTATCGTTCCTGGGGTCTTTGATGACCAAGAAAGAAATAAGACTACTGTACATTCAACCATGTCGTTCAATGCGTCAACTTCAAGGTCATGAATGGAGATGGCAAACTCCTCATGTAAAACAAATCACTACATGAACCGCTGCTATTAGAGCATGTTTTTGTTTTTTTTAATAAAGTTTTGCCTCGTTGTGGCGAGGCGCGTCCCGTTCAACCTAGTCGGTTATATTAGGGCGCATGATCAAATATAAAATACCCGTAGGTCTGGGGTTTAGTTCTGATAACATGTAACTGTTTCGTGCAGGCTTCCTGTGGGACTAACTACAGTGGTGACTTGGTACAGGCTTCCTGCAGGACTAACTACAATGGTGACTTGGTGCAGGCTTCCTGCAGGACTAACTACAGTGGTGACTTGGTGCAGGCTTCCTGCAGGACTAACTACAGTGGTGACTTGGTGCAGGCTTCCTGTGGGACTAACTACAGTGGTGACTTGGTGCAGGCTTCCTGCAGGACTAACTACAGTGGTGACTTGGTGCAGGCTTCCTGCAGGACTAACTACAGTGGTGACTTTGTGCAGGCTTCCTGCGGAACTGCCTACAGTGGTGACTTGGTGCAGGCTTCCTGCGGGACTAATTACAGTGGCGACTTGGCGCAGGTCTCCTGTGGGACTTACTACAGTAGTGACTTGGTGTATGCTTCCTGCGGGACTAAGTACAGTGGTGACTTGGTGTAGGCTTCCTGCGGGACTAACTACAGTGATTACGTAGTGTCACGGATTGCCTCCCCTGCTTTGCAGTAGTGGTTCAACAGTGGCCAAAACTCAAGAGTATCTAAAGTGGGTCATCAAAGGTGTCTAGCAGAGATGTAGAAAGAAGGGTAATGACGCTTCTATCTCAAGGTAGTTTCCATAAGATAATTCAGAAGTCAAGAACAATGCTGCTTAGGGCCGAGCAATTGTTAACTTATATCTGTCCATTGCCTTTTGTGAAGAATTAAGCAATGGTTTTAGCCCGTTCAATCCCCCAGCTGGTGTAAATGCAGCGAAATTTCCTTTGACAAGAAGAAGCTCTATTGATGTAAATATATCTCTAAATGTATACATATACATAAAATAAGAGTCTTGTTCATTTTTTTTCCCTTAACCAGCGGCACTTGGACTTTTAGCCCTTCGGCCCAATGACATGTCATTGCGAGACTGTGGAACCTGTGGACTTTCCTTCCAACCCGATCAGGAGCTTCGCTCCTTCCCATCCACAGAGGGTTTATCTCAGGAGCCGTTCAGGTTATTCAATCAAAATCCTAGTCTGTGATACTCCTTTAAATGCCGACGCCCAGGCTTGAACCTTAAACATCGAATTGCCAGCGCAACGTGGTAACCATTACACCAGCGCGGCTCTTAGTCTTGCTCATACGTTGCTTTCACGTTGTGCACCCACCAATGTTAATCTCTCAGAAGAATCAGATTCTTGAGTACAGTAGCTCAAGGAAGAAGCTTAAAAATCACCAATATTCTTCTGGGTATTAAACCCAAAAAAATATGTGCCTGGACAGCGCGAATAATGATTTGCCTGGGTTACAATTAACAAGGTACATATATGTCACAAAATGATATGATACACTTGATGCACACGTGATGTAATCATTCCTCATCACTTCTACAGTCGGAGACTTGGGTCACCTCTGCTGTTGGTTTTCTGTACGACTAGCAAGAAACAATCGCCAGCGCTCGGTGTAGTGGTTTATGAATATACTATTTTCATATGTTGAGGTTGCCAACCTCATATAACAACTTAGCAAGAAAAACATGCCAAATTCATATTTGTAAAATAAATGTTTACACTTAAAGTAACTTTTGTGAACACAATCTCCTCGCACAGTTTAGAATGGACACAGCACTTTATTAGATGCTTCGAATCACTTGGTCTTGGAAATTGTAGTAATCCTCTTATGACGGGTGTTCTGCGAATCACTTGTACTTTTTTTGTTTTGAAGTTGCCCAAATACTTTTGTCTGGGTCCTTTCAAGTCTCCAGTCTTTGTATTTAAAATATGTGGGTTTACTTGTAAGTTTAAAGTTGCCCAAATACTTCCGATCTGTCACTTTTAATATAGGAATTCTTAGTCCGATCTTTCTCTCTCTGGCTCTAGGGATTTGCTGGGTTGACGTGGCTATGCAGTCTGATCTGAGGCCCCGATTTTGCTTTATTATTTTTCCTTTCCTCTGTTCACATCCCAGATTGTGCTTCCGACAAATTTGCAATGAAATCCATGGTTTATCCCGTCTCTCAGATCATTCCAATCAAAAGCTCTAGACTATATGGGTAGCGGTGTTTAGATTAATTTCCCCCCCCCCCCCCCGCGTGATTTAAAATATTACATTTTAACTTCCATCGCGTGACCTCGTTCAATATGTCGTAATGCTTCCGCCAGCTCACAAACAAATCTGTGAACTTATTTGATGTCCAGATGCTACCTTCCATTATTGCCTCCCCCAGATAGATTATCTATAATAATCTTGATACAGAGATAGTCCCTGAAATTATTATCTCATATCGTCTGAACCCTCGCCCATCTCAGACAGCTTCCTCAGAAGACAATATGGTATTCTATTGAATCGATCGTGCACGACCAGCTTGTGTTAATAGAAATCGACTCTGTCAAAGGTAGCAAGACCGACTCAAAGAGATAAACGTATTACGGCTGACCGGTAATTAACCTCGATAATACCACAGTTCAATTGGCGGAACGTAAATACGTCTAGGAGTGGTCACAGCAAAAAGAATGTAGGGCAAAAATATGCCAAATAATAGGACTGTGACGTGTAATGGTAAAAGAGTCTACAGTATAATCTGACAGCTTATTGCAACCTAATAGCTGCCCTCTCATTTGCTAGCTAAACAGGCATATATACCAACTGTCTATTTCTGTAACGTTCCATTTTGTCCCGCCTTCTTTTCTTTTAACACGAGTTAACGTAATGTTTACAAACTGCGTGACCTGTCAGTCACAACAGGGAAGCAAACCAGGCTGTGTTTACCTCGTTCCCTCACGTGAGCATCTGTCAATCATAATAGTTCTCAGACAGGCAAGCACGGGGGAGAGACAAAAACACAGACCCTTTTGAAGTTTCGTACTCAGAGGAAGTTAGAAACCCCTGGGCTCTTTGATCTTCAGAAGCGGGCATTCTTAAAGAGAAACCCGCTAGACGAACCGAAAGTCTTTTGATGCCGGTCGAAAACTCTGGACGGGAAACCTCGATAGACCCGGCGTAAGTCTTTTATGTTGATACGACTAGCTTCTGAATTTTGGGTCTCACTGGGACGCAAAATTAACATTGTCAGTTGTCAGTCAGAATTTAGAAGTATTCTAGCGCGCAGCCTTGAACTATTTCCTTGTTTGGATTTGATATTAGCGTTTTGTGGAGATTCTCATTTCTGAATTTTTTTGTAAAAGGATAATAGCGCTAATGTTTTAAGAAGTGATAGCTTATAACATTTTTTCTTCACTTAGATTTTTCTTGCTAGTAAAACGAGTGAAATAAAGTAACGCGTAGCGATTTTATACCAGATATTCTTTTAAAATGTTAAATCACGCCACCGGCATACCATAGACCGTAATTATGTTAACAAGATAGGCAGACGCGACACTTAATCTGCAGGAGAGAGATAAATCTGACGGTTTAGCTGACTGGACGTATAGGCAATAAAGTGACTGATAGTGAAGGAGTGAATACATCGTTATATTTCATTGTGCATATTTGTTATAGTGTATATTATTTTTATAACATACCACAAAGCCAACAGACTTCGAAAATGTAATTGCTGTTTAATGACAGGCGATCATTGTTTAGGTAGCGCGTATGGAGAGATTAAATAATAATTAACATTGTACGCTGAACGCCGGCGCGAGCAGGAAGGGGGGAGTTAACATAACTCAAGCCGACCGAACTCAGCTGCCAGCGGCATCTGCTAACGTATAGGCGTAATGAAAACCCGTGTGCCTTTTAAATTTAATCAGGACTGACGGAGTGGAGAAGAGATCGTCTTGTTCCCGTCTGTGTGTAGATATAGTAGTAGCATTTGTTTTCATCAATGTTTCCTTGTATTCTTCGCAGACCTGATCACAAGGGCGTCCAGCGGTCTTTCTTTTTCCGATTTGTTATTTTTCTCCTTTGCTTGGCTTGTGCGTCACCAATTTCATTTGTGAACGGGCACTCGCCACAGAGTATTGGAGGACAATACATTTTTTAATACTGGACTGTTGCTGTCATTTTCGACGGAGTCATCTGTCAAGTTATTTGCTTATGTTTGTATCATAAGTATAATTGTGTCTTTACCTGCGATGTCAGGTTGATTAGGGGTTGTCTTCCCTTGTTTATTCATTCATTGTGTTTGACCTTTAGGGTCAGAGGTTGACAGTTCGGCGTGGGCCTATGGGAAGGTTTTTTAAGCGGGAGTGAGATATACTTCCGGGAAGCCGGGAGGTCCTGTTTTTCTGAAGGGACCAAGAGTCCATTGTTTTTCGGGGAGAATCTTCGAAGTAACTGCTATGGCAGTTTTCCCCAGTGAATCTCTGTGCGTCGGGATGACGACAGAATTCCTTGTGTAGTTCTGAGGATTCATTTACCAGGTAATACCGACCTTTATGCATTATTACGCTTTTCGGTGGCAGAACATGTAAAGGATTACCTAGGGTGAACAGCAGTTCACGGATCCGCCATTTCAGAACTTATATATTTGTGCTCGAGGTAGCCATCCAAGACTGTTAGTCTTATATTGTCCAGAAATCCAGTGACGAAGATATATTGTGGGAGCCGCAGATTGGCGGAACTTCTATCTACAATAAGTATTACTGCAGGGTTGATGATAACCTATTTAACAGAAGTACACGGCCGACGTTAGGACGAGGCCTGTGCTTCCGGCTATTATACTACAGCCTGATATGTGCAATTGGCGGGAGTGCCAAGTTGCACCTGTGTGTCAAGGTAACTAAGGCATCTGACGCGTTTAGTCAGAGACGCCAAGGGCGACGCTACGAACTGTCATTATTGAAGAACTTTGCTATTGACCATGCACGTCTATTCTGATGTTTACCTTTTTGAATGCCAAATGTATACCTATCGATGTCAGGTCAGCATGACCTTGTTACACTGACTGTTCCTGTTGATATTATGTGTGTTCCCGTCAATAAATGTCTTGAAACATGCCTGCAGTGTCAAAGCATCCTTGATTACTGCATGTGAGAGTATGGGTTGCAGGATCTACATCTATACGAGCCTAAACACATTCGCGTCTTCATTCGCACCCACACTCAACTCATCATACGCTCGCACTACACATCTAACAACATGTAAACTGTCTTGGGCCAGTGATCACCTCAACAAGAAAAAAAGACAGTTACATTTCTGGTGGACCAGTTACGTGGGCTCTTATGATACATTTCTTGTCGCCAATGTGGCCTAGAAACTTACATTTCTGATGGACCAGATCTGTGGGTTTAAAAAGAACAGAGCGAGCATTTGACATTATTGTTGACATTTATGGATCCAGAAATTTACATTCCTGGTTGGCTGTTACATGTATGATGTCTCCAGTTTTTTCGAGAAAGTTACAAGAAGGACAAGTACACATTACACTTCTGATCTGTGGGTCTAAGCTACACACGGGACAGCCGTAACAGCGCTAATTCTACACTTGCAAGTTTTGGCTACAACAGGACAGATATAGGTCATCAACGGTTGACACAAATAAACAGTACGAGCATTTATATTATAATGCTACATAAAGCATAACAAGACAAGTACTGAAGTGAACTACTAGGCATTTGCTACGTGGACCATAACTGCATAGAAGGCGGGTTCCTATTGTAAACAGTACTGCGGGTTGTTACACGTTTCATTCAACAACAGACTTTTCTAGGTCAGAGTATTCAAGCTACATTGTTGGAGGTCAAGTGTCTGTAAACAGTACGTGAAATTGTAAACATTCAATGTGCAAGCCCTAATTTGAGAAGGTCATAGTAACTTTGGTTCGTGAATACCACTTTATGTTACAGTGGATTTGACGTTCAGTGCGCGTTTGACATTTCGTTTCTGTGTTCGCAAGGAGCAAGAAATTTATTTTAGTTTCAGCTGTGACTGAACTTGTTCTGCAACACATTGAAATTGATTGCTATATGTTTATGTCACTTCTACTGTTTTGTGTATTTTTCTGCGGGTTTTTCGGTTGGTGGGTCTTACGGTAAATATGCCACTTGATCGAGGCTTACTGTAAGCGGTCTGTAGGTGCAAATTTTCTTAATTTGGAAATTTGCTAGTGACAATTGGTCGCTATTGATGTTAGCTGTGATGTAATTGTACTTAACGTTGTTTTTGTAATATTTTGTCTGTTTTTCAGTTTTGATTGTCGATTTGTTTTGTTTGTATTCTGTAGGTCTCTCCTTTCTTGTGTATTTCTCTACACATTTTTGGTTAAAACAGTGTTGCCATTTGTATTGTTTTGTATTTTTGTCTTTGTATTTTTTTTTTTGGTTGTACTACATTACTGTCATGCACAGTCTACATACACATACTTGGTCATGTTTTGATATTATTGATAAGGTAGACTCTTCATATAGAGTTTGTTAAATAATATTATATAAGATATTTATACAAGTTCTTTGATAAAAGACTTGTTATCTACAAAGATTGAGACAGTAAAATAAAGTGAAGTGAGTATACAAGTCTAGCATTTCAGACTTGTCTCCCATTGAAGTGGGATAAGGTAATTTATTTAATTTTTTTTCAGGTTTCTGATCTCATTAGACAGAATGTCTACATTGGATTTCTTCATCCAGCAAGGGTTGACCCTTGGTAAGTCTGGTAAAGAATTGGAAGAATATTCATCTGCTCAATTCGCCATTGCATTAAAGTCAGAAGAAAAAAACAAAAAGAGGAAATTAAATTGAAAGCAGAAGCTGAACTAAAGAAGCTAGAAGCTGAGAATAGAAGATTAGAACTTGAAGAAAGAAGGTATCAAAGAGAGGCTGAGGAGAGAAAAGCTCAAGCTGCTGCTGAGGAGAGGAAAGCTCAAGCTGCAGCTGATGAAAGAAAATTCCAGATGGAAATGGAAGACAAAAAACTTCAAGCTGCTGCAGAGGAAAAAAAACTTCAAGCTGCTGCAGAGGAAAAAAAACTTCAAGCTGCTGCAGAGGAAAAAAAAAACTTCAAGCTGCTGCTGAGGCTGAAATTAGAAAAATGGAACATGAGGAAAGAAAACAGAAGATGGAACTTGATGAAAAACTCGCAATTTTGGAGTTAGAGAAATTGAAATTGGCGAGTACGGGTGCTCAGCAAACAACTTCGAGTACGACAAAGGAGTTTGTTAGTAGGATTAAATTGCCTCATTTCAATCCTTTAAAGGATGACGTAGCAGATTATCTAGATAGATTCCAATTTTTGTGCGATACGCATAACATAAAAAAGGAAAAATATGTTGAACAACTGATGCCATTTTTTACAGGTGACACAGTGACTACTCTTATGACAATAGACGAACATGAGAGGACTAATTATGATGTTGTCAGGGCAGCATTACTAAAGAAATACCAATTAAAACAAGAAGACTATCGTCTTCGTTTTAGGACAATGTTGCCAGAAAATGGAGTAGATTTCTCTGATTTTGTTACAAAGATACGTCGTACATTTACACGATGGGTTGAGTTGTCTCAGATTGAGAAAAACATATGAAGGTCTAATGGACTTATTATTGCGAGATAAGGTTTTGTCATCTGTTAATGATTCTTTTCTTGCATTCCTTCATGAGCGTAAGCCTAAAAACTTAAAAGAAATGGAGGAATACTGTTGTCAGTATGCCACAGCACATCCCCATGCTACAGTTAGCAATTCTAAAGTGAAAGAAGGGTTGCCAGCTGCTTCGGCAACACCATATGGCCCTAATTTCAGAAAAAAATTTCAGGGTGCTCAACAAAATTGGAATAGGGGAAGTAATCAAAATTACACTCAGAAGCGGAGTAATCCAACACATGATGGTTCTTCGTCTATGCAGTGGAGACAAGATGGTAGTTCTCGTAATTTTAGTGGTAATAATTTGAGACACTTTCGTAAAGACTATCCAAATAATAACTATTCAAATTTTCGAGGTAATCATTCTCGACGTCAAGATTATGACGATGGTGAATTTAGAAACCGGGATTCAAACCGGAATGATGATTACAATAGGCAATATGATAACAATTACAGGGGAAATGATAGTCGTAATAATTACAGGGGAAATGATAATCGAGGTAGACCTAGGTTTAACAAAAAAAGACCTTACCAACAGGCAAACTCTGCGCAACAAGAGTTTGATGGAGTCTGTAATACAGTAAATGATAGTGGTAACTCTAGGGCTATCACTGGTTGTGCTTTCGATTTTGGGAGAGCAACTGAATGCCCCCAATGCTTAACATTGTTCGATTCATCGACTACGCTAAGTTGTGGTCACCCTCTTCCTGCTCTACCTGCTACAGTTGCGCATGATGGGAGAGGATCTCTCATCTTACATAAAGGTCTAATAAATGATAGGCTAGTCTCAGTACTTTTCGATTCGGGATGTACTACCGTCGGGGTTAAGGAGTCTCTGATAGATCCTTGCTGTGCCACGGGAAAAACAATCAAATGTGTTACATTTGGTGGTACTATGGAAAGCTATCCTACTGCTATTATTAGGATTGACACTCCTTTCTTCACAGGAGATGTCCATGCATGTCTTCTTCCTAATCCTATTGCGGATCTTATAATCGGTCGTATTCATGGGGTTAAGGAATGCACCCCGCAACAAATTTCTAGTTGGGAAGAAAAAAACATTCAAACGGTCAATGCAGTGGTGACAAGAGCTCAAGCTCTTAATCCCCCAACTTCATCTGATAATAGTAATGAAGTTAATAGCCAAGACGAGCACTTGGTGATTTCCCATGACTCGTTTGTTAAACGTCAAGAAGAGGATCCTTCTTTGAAGAAATACTTCCTTCTTGCAAAGAAAGGGGATCCCAATCAAAATACGAATCACAAATCGTATATCACTATGAAGAATGGTATATTGGTACGAATGGTACAACACTCGGACAAGTCTATGCACTCGCAAATTCTTGTGCCTAAGTGTATGAGAGCCTTAATTCTTCGGCATGCACACGATTCTCAGTGTGCGGGACACATGGGTTTTTCCAGAACTAAAACTAGAGTCCTTGCGTCATTCTTTTGGCCATTCGTGAATAAAGACATCCGAATTTATTGCCGATCTTGCAAAATTTGTCAAGAGGTCAAGTCTAGGGGTCCGAGACATGCTGCTCCTATTCAGGCTGCAGATATTCCGATTCGGCCGTTTCAGAAAATGGCTATAGACATCATTGGTCCGTTCAAAATTAAGTCAGCCAGAGGACACCAATTTATCCTCACTTGCGTGGACATGTGCACGCGTTGGCCAGAGGCTATTCCTCTGAAGAGCATATCAACTGTCGATATCGCTGATGCTCTTTGGCTCGTATTTTCTCGTCTGGGATTCCCCGGAGAAATACTGTCGGATCACGGCACTCAGTTAATTTCGGACGTTATGTCTCAGGTAATGGCTACGCTAGACATTAAAAGGTCTCTTAGTAGTATT
The DNA here is from genome assembly GCA_024509875.1 of Oreohelix idahoensis. NCBI lineage: Eukaryota > Metazoa > Mollusca > Gastropoda > Stylommatophora > Oreohelicidae > Oreohelix > Oreohelix idahoensis. Next base: position 31,312 of record JAMPIV010021402.1, read on the forward strand.
TATCATCCAATGTCCAATGGATTGGTAGAACGTCTTAACAGGACACTAAAGAACTTACTTGGCAAGATAACGGAGGATCATCCTGAAGATTGGGACAGGGTTTTACCTGCAGTCCTCTTTGCCTATAGAGAGGTTCCCAACGAGCATACAGGGTTTTCTCCTTTCGAACTTGTCTTTGGCGCGCAACCGCGCGGGCCAATGTCCTTGTTACACGATTTGATAACTTCCGATAATATTGACGATGATACACAATCGTCATATGAATATGTTATAGCTCTTAGAGAAAAGATTATCGAATCGTGCAGGTTAGCAACTTCATCTTCCGAATTTGCGAAAGAAAAAGCTAGGCGATTTGCTAATAAGAAAAGACGCCTACGTCAACTTTGTCCTGGAGACAAAGCATATGTCTTACTGCCCTCAAGAGAGAATAGACTTCTCATTTCTTGGAAGGGTCCATACACTATAGTCTCGAAAATTTCTGATGTCGACTATATTGTCGATGTGGATGGAAGGCATAAAACCTTCCATATAAATATGTTAACAGAGTTTATTGAACGTCCAGACTATTTACAGCCTATTTTCCAGGCGACGGACGACTCTCCAGTTCAACATGGTCACATCTCATCCCTGTCCGTTATACAGGATGAGGAAACTATTTTTTCTGACGTGAACTTACCTCTTCCTACGATTCCACTTATTTCAACGGAATCGTGGAGAGACGTTACAGTCTCTTCTAACTTGTCTTTTGAGGAACAACGTCAAGTATCCTCTACGTTACAATCATATCAGGATGTCCTTACCGACATTCCTGGACACACAGATGTCATAGAACATGACATCATACTTACTGATCGTAATCCGATCAGAGTAAGACCATACCCAATACCTATTCATTTTCAAGCACAAGTCGAGAAAGAATTGGATGAAATGATTCAACTACAAATAATTGAACCATCCACTTCAGCTTATTCTTCGTCGATAGTTATTGTTCGAAAGAAAGACAATAACATACGTCTTTGCGTTGATTATCGCAAATTAAATCAAGTTACGAAGTTCGATGCTGAACCTATGCCGTTATTAGATGATCTACTTATTAGACTTTCTAAAGCTAAATTCTTTACTAAACTAGACTTGTCGAAAGGTTATTGGCAAGTCCCATTGACGGAACACGCCAAACCTCTCACTGCTTTTTCGACACCTAGGGGTCTGTTTCAATGGAATTTTATGCCTTTCGGGCTTATGAACGCCCCAGCGACTTTCGTGCGCATGATGCGACGAATTCTATCAGATCGTGCAGATGTCATTGCATATTTAGACGACATCTGTCTTTTCAGCGATACTTGGGAAGAACACTATGTGGGTCTAAAGGAATTGCTATCTACTCTACGTGAGCATAGATTGACTGCTAAACCCTCTAAAGCTTTTGTTGGGTTTAGTGAAATTTCCTTCCTAGGTCATCGAGTTGGTCATGGTCTGTTGAAGACAGAGGACCAAAACATTTCAAAGATATTAAATATCTCGGTTCCGAAGACAAAAAAGCAAGTGCGTAGTCTCTTGGGATTGATACAATTCTATGGAAGATTCATTGAGAATCTGTCCTCCATTATGGCACCACTTTCAACGTTATTGAAAAAAGGTTCTCCTAATATGGTGCGTTGGTCCCAAGAATGCCAATCTTCATTGGATCAGGTTAAGAATTTGTTCTCATCTCATCCTATCTTAAGACTACCGACGATTGATATGACTTTTGTCCTTCGTAGTGATGCCTCTTCCACTGGCATTGGAGCGGCACTAATGCAGGAATATTCAGGAACTCTGCATCCTGTAATGTATATTTCTAGGAAGCTGAATGCGGCAGAAAGGAATTACTCGGTTTTGGACCGTGAATTGTTAGCTATGGTTTGGTCCATTCTTAAGCTACAAAGGTTCCTTCTGGGCGCGCATTTCTTTATGGAAACCGACCAAAAAGCTCTTACGGCTATGCAAAGTAAGGATTTGAAGAGCTCGAGATCTACTCGTTATGCTATTGCTCTTCAGCCTTTCCATTTCACGGTGCGAGCTATCCGTGGTTCGGATAATGTGATGGCGGACATATTGTCTAGATGCCCACATGATTCCAGTTAAATCTTGTGTCCTAGTTTTTCCTGATATATTTTCAGACTTAGGTCTGTCCTTAATATCATAATATGTTGTAATACAAATGTATTTGGATGATGTTTAGATAATTTAACAAATTTCATTTTGTCCATCCATCAGTGATATGTTGCTAAAATAGCATTGACATTTGTATATTGCTATGATTATATTATTTAGTAATGTTTGATATATGATTGGTATTGCCAGCAACTTAGGTTTCTTGAATGGTATCCCTTAGTTTGTTTGGCTTAAAGGAAATATTTTCTCCTATGTTGGGAGATGATTTGTACCCTCTTCTATTGTACCTGATATTAGGTTCATTGTTTGCATGAGCACAGAAGTGATACTGGTGCTATCTTGCTCATGAACATATTAAAAAAAAAAAAAAATTGCATTTTTTTTTTACAGGGGGGTGGTAGTAATGTTGCTGTCATTTTCGACGGAGTCATCTGTCAAGTTATTTGCTTATGTTTGTATCATAAGTATAATTGTGTCTTTACCTGCGATGTCAGGTTGATTAGGGGTTGTCTTCCCTTGTTTATTCATTCATTGTGTTTGACCTTTAGGGTCAGAGGTTGACAGTTCGGCGTGGGCCTATGGGAAGGTTTTTTTAAGCGGGGGTGAGATATACTTCCGGGAAGCCGGGAGGTCCTGTTTTTCTGAAGGGACCAAGAGTCCATTGTTTTTCGGGGAGAATCTTCGAAGTAACTGCTATGGCAGTTTTCCCCAGTGAATCTCTGTGCGTCGGGATGACGACAGAATTCCTTGTGTAGTTCTGAGGATTCATTTACCAGGTAATACCGACCTTTATGCATTATTACGCTTTTCGGTGGCAGAACATGTAAAGGATTACCTAGGGTGAACAGCAGTTCACGGATCCGCCATTTCAGAACTTATATATTTGTGCTCGAGGTAGCCATCCAAGACTGTTAGTCTTATATTGCCCAGAAATCCAGTGACGAAGATATATTGTGGGAGCCGCAGATTGGCGGAACTTCTATCTACAATAAGTATTACTGCAGGGTTGATGATAACCTATTTAACAGAAGTACACGGCCGACGTTAGGACGAGGCCTGTGCTTCCGGCTATTATACTACAGCCTGATATGTGCAATTGGCGGGAGTGCCAAGTTGCACCTGTGTGTCAAGGTAACTAAGGCATCTGACGCGTTTAGTCAGAGACGCCAAGGGCGACGCTACGAACTGTCATTATTGAAGAACTTTGCTATTGACCATGCACGTCTATTCTGATGTTTACCTTTTTGAATGCCAAATGTATACCTATCGATGTCAGGTCAGCATGACCTTGTTACACTGACTGTTCCTGTTGATATTATGTGTGTTCCCGTCAATAAATGTCTTGAAACATGCCTGCAGTGTCAAAGCATCCTTGATTACTGCATGTGAGAGTATGGGTTGCAGGATCTACATCTATACGAGCCTAAACACATTCGCGTCTTCATTCGCACCCACACTCAACTCATCATACGCTCGCACTACACATCTAACAACATGTAAACTGTCTTGGGCCAGTGATCACCTCAACAAGAAAAAAAAGACAGTTACATGGACTTACCAAACCCAGATTATATATATAATTTTACCAGCAACAGTGAGAGGAAGATCTCTCTAGCTACTTACGCTGTGCAAAATCGGCGCTTCAACACAGAGTTGGCCGATAGAAGAACCATCATCAGCCTATGAACAAAACTTTAGCAACCAGATGTTTCCCAATACTGGAAGTATTTTTCCCGTTAAAGGGTGAACCTCAAGAACTCTCACAGTTTTGACTATTTGTAATAACACTTTTAGGAGAAGAATCAGATTCGGCGTTCACTCATTATATATACCGGTCTAAGCTCTACATATCGTATTTAACGTCATGAATGTGAAACCCGGTAAGTAAACAAACAGATGGAAAGAAATTTAGAAGCACCGGGGGATTGTAGGATTGCTACAATGCACAATATATTCTTGTCGTTATTATCCTAAGAAAGATACAACTTGATGACTGTGAAACCATTGTTTACAATAGATAGACCTAGAGAACTGCATAATATAATAAAATAGTATATAACAAAGCAAAAATTAATATACAGTGCAGTCCGGATAAGCGGAAGCCGCTTGGGCCATCTAAAATACTTCGGCTTATCCGAAATTCTACACATTAGGAGTTTCTACAAAAGAAGACGTATGGTCGGGACCTGCAAAATTGCTTCGACTTAACCGAAATTCAGCTTAAGCGAGTTCCGTTTATCCGGACTGCAGTGTATAATGATTAGATGAGGTGTGGCGGGAAAGAGAAGGTGTCGTTAGAACTTCTCGTAACACATATTGATAATAACAAATAAATATTTAGTGACTTAAGTATCATTCCAAACAACTCAGACTGTCATTACCTCTTCCCTCCTTTGAACATCAGGACAGATTGCAAGTCTACCATTTTAGGACAACAACAAAAAGAAGCGCGCACGAGCACATTTACACAATTTGACACTTTTAATTTACTCTATTTACACTAATTATAAGGGAGAAGTGATACCATGATCAGGTACCGGCAATGTTCGACCTTATTGTATTTTTGACGATAAAATACGTGTTATACGCGTACGGTAAAAATTCCGTACGTTGAAATACGTCGCATCACTGCGTTAAATGACCATATTTCTGTAAATCTTAACGTTTTAACGCATGTTTGTCTAGCAATTCAAGTTGTAGTTTAAATAAAACATATATGTATGATATTTACATTTAAAGTGACAGAAAAACTCTTGTTACATTACACATTATGCACCAATGACGTAATTTCATGCCATACTTATGGAAAGCGCCCCATGTCAAACTTACGCATATTAATTTAACATATAATAACGTATTATACGCGTATTTTATTTTTTGCCATAAAATACTTATAATACGCGTATTTTATTCTCAGACGTAACTTACAGTCGAACATTATGTACCGGTGTAGAGATAAATTGAGATTGGTAAAGAAGACACGACATGACCTTGAGCGGATGGCACAAGACATCAGGACTTGGCGTGAATTTTTGTGAAGACCTATGTTCTTTGGGGAGCTGAAGAGTAATTAATAAATGGTCTCCAAGGAACATAGGCCTTCAACAACGTATGCCAAGGTCATCTCGTCGCGTGCCATTACCTTGTGGTGGATTTGATGTTATAAGATGTTATTCCTATTGTACTTAATGAGGTCAGCTGTGAAGGTCCCTGATTATACTAAATGTTGGGTTGATTTATCAGAACACCTTTCTGCTACCACCTTACGACTTCAATCAGACTTATTCTTGACTAATATGTATGTTAGCTACGTCTATATGTCTAGGGTTATGAGTGTATGATGTATTGTAAGTACAAGTACTACCATAAATACACTGACACTCTATGAAATATATCTTATAGAAGTCTGTGTTAAAAGTTTGGTAAAATGGTTATTTACAATTTATTTGGCCTGATCAGAATTTTCTGCATCAGGTCCAACAACCAAAAATTGATATTATGAATGTATTTATAACAATTTAAATACTACCATGGATCTTCCGTCCATTCAATTTATAATAAGACAATCAAAATATGTGTATCTAGGTTCACTAAGTGGATAAACTGAGTGCCGACATGTATGGCACTTATCTAGATAATAGATGTTGCTGTCATTTTCACAGGCTCTCTGGTATGACCACGCTGACAAGGTTCCTTGTGCAGTAACTAGACCTCAGGGTCCAAACAATAGGTTACTTTATTACACTGCAACAACGCCACCAGGGTTCTGGTACCCACACTGTACCAGAACAAAAACCTCTGAAACAACGTTATGATTCTTAAAACCACATCTATATTCCCTTTCACATGTAATAATTGACATAAAGAAAAAGGGTCAGATCTCTCTGACCACCCCATACCACTCTGAGATGACAATGCATTACCAGTGCCCCTATTCTGTTCCTTAAGGGCTACAACGCCTCTGACACTTCAACAATGATGATCTTCCATAGGATAACGTGGGTTTGCTTTCCCACTGGCAACTGTGGAAATCATTTTCAGTTATGCAATACACATTAATTTTACTGCTTTTACTGCTTGAACACAACCCACAGGTCCTGCATAACTCTGCTGGGGACTCTGTACTTAGTCGAAAACCTTCCCAATCGAGCAGTATCGCAGACACCAATTTTATTGAAATAAAATTAATAAATTCCTACCTTATCACAATTCAAAGAAATATCACAAGCGTACGTTGACTGGCTTTAGCATAAATAGTAGTTTAAGTTCAGCTTTGCCTTCTGTTCAGACTGCCTATGGCTAATAACACACTTGGTACTGCTGAGGACAACGCAGCTTGCTTCTAACGTATTTCTTTTTCAACTGGCACTGAGCTGTAAACGCTTTTTGCCAATATGCCTAGACCGGCCCAATCACAGCGAGGGTCTAGCATTTCAATTTTTCAAAAATTTAAAAAGAAAAACACTACCTCACACTTCTAGGAGTGATTTTTCTAAATATAGATTTTTAGCTTTTCTGCCCAACCAATACTCTCTGTCTACCCTCCTATACCCTCCAATCAGATTCGAATTACTCCTATGCCTCCTTTCAAAACTATCGTTCCCAATATGATAGGAAACTCTTTACAGAGCGATACAACAGGAAGCAATCTGATCATCAGAAGAAGTCCCCCCGTCCGACAAGTGTTTCGGCCCTATATACTCCTTTACACTCTAAGGGGGGCGGGCCCACTTGGGTCATGACTCCCAAGCGTCTCAGCTTCCTGTTGTCTTGCATCGAAAATGAACCCATTTCACTTATGGTAGCAACTTTAAATTCCACAACTCTGCCAGCCGTGGAGGCAATTGTGAAAGTAACAAAGAGAAGACAAATTATTCCGTTCGTTCCGTCGCACACACTGAGACACCAGCGCGAAGTCAACGAGTCGCCACTGCGCGTTCCCCACTGGACTTTTGATACTGACACCCCTTATAGTATACACCGCTTGTCGCCCCTGAGTTGCAGCTCGTTCACTAGTCCACCACAAACCTCAGCGTATTGTGGACTTAGAAAAATTCCTGGTGTTTTCTGTACCGCAGCGTTTATTGTTACGATCTCCATTCCCCATTGCGGTTGTTCCACAGCCAGCCTGATGCCTTTTCGGCAGTTTCACTAAGCCTCTTCAGGGCCCTTGTTCTCGACTGTCCCCTCAGCCCCAACAGTTTCAATAGATCATACACTGATGCAGCCACAAGCCCTCTTGCACCCACTTCAACAGCCATGACCCTTGCAGTGAACCCATCGTGTCTCAGATCCGCGACCAGATCACTATACTTGGCCGCTTTGAACGAATGTTGCTCATCTAATCTGGATTCAAATGGCACGGTCAGTTCAATCAGTATGACCTGAAGCGTTGCTGCAGAATGAAGCACTATATCCGGCCGTCTCCGCGATTTTCGGATACTCTCTGGATATGCCCCTCGTCCAGGTAGGTCTACCGCCATCTCCCAATCATTTGCACAATCAAGAAGAGATGGTAAACTGCTACCAGGTTTATTCGGTTTATAGTTAACGAGCAAGGACAACAGTCCGTTCGTCTACGCGTTTTCAGTCAAATAGTATTTTCTCAATAACTTGGCTAATAATTTGACTACCATTAATATTAAAACATATTTGTGCTCAGAATACACTAAGCTACATGAATATATAATTTTTATGACTATATTCATGTGCGTTTAGATTTTCAGTTTTATCACTGACAGTCGTTAATTATAACTTTTTACATAAGTCTACCATCTTTTCCCCCTCCTTCTGTCTCACTTTTTAATTTTTCAAATAAACCAACTTGTTTCTGTGACGTCACATCTACACTAGGCGTCGAGAATTTAAACTGTCTGTGTGTGTATATCAGTTGGCTTTGCCCACAGAGTGTATATACTAGTTGTCTCGCGGGCAGAACGAAGCGGGTTTTGGCAAGGCGATGGTAGCATTTTGCGTTAATGTATTACAGTCGTCTCGTTATTGCGACTTAAAAAAAGTCCAAAAGACTACCAAATTTTGCGTTACTGTTGACAGATTACGTTACTTCATTTTTTTTTATTTTTAAATTAATTAAAATAAAATAAAATCCCGTTCAACCTCTGATGGGTTATAATTAGGATATATGTTGTTTTCAATTCCAAATATTATGAACAACTGCCGACATGAGAAAGTGGCATCACATTTGTAAATAAGGATGATCACAATTGTGCTTACGTTAAATACGTTAAATAAAAAAATAAAAAAAAACAAACAAAATCAAGAAGAAACTATGAACAAGAATAATATTAAAGTGGAGGGGTGTAAAGGCCTGGTGGTTCTAATTATATAACGGACTTTACCAGATATTTAATTGACTTTCATCTGTTTAAAGTCACGTGCATTGTAAGAACAGCATCAGACCTTCACATTCCCAGCCACTATATATTAACATGTGTTCGTGTTAAATATTGTTTGACTATATTATGCAGTTCCCTAGGTCTGTCTATTCTCAACACCTCCTCTATATTTATAGGTAAGTTGGATGCCTGCAAATAATCCAATATTGGTATTCTCATTTGGTCATACCTCTTACATTTTAACAAGAAATGTTCTATATTATTGTCTTGATGACATCCTGCACAGTAAGGTTTTTCTATTCTGAAATAGCCTTTTCCCAGCTGTAGTCTGAAAAGTTTCTTATTACTGGGAATTTTCAATTCCCTAGATATCTGACATTTTCTTGTTGGAGCCCTGAACATCTTATATGCATGTCTTCCTTTCAGATTTTTATCCCACTCTGCTTTCCATTCATCTGTTCTTAAGTCTTTAATTAAGCTCTTAATTTCTGATTTACTTATCCCTACATTTATTAGATTTTTATCAGATCTACCTTTCTTGGCTTCTTTATCTGCCTTTTCATTTCCTTCTATGCCAACATGTGAAGGTATCCAAGCAATTAATACTGAACATCCTCTGGAATATAAGTATGTAGTAGCCAGAAAAATCTCCTCTGCTATATCAGGTCTACTACATTCTCGTAAGTTTCTAAGTGCTTTAATTGTTGAAAGAGAGTCAGTTAAAACTGTTAATTTTTTGGGAGGGTTAAAAGAGAATATTTCTAGTGCTTTTAGTATTGCCACCATCTCTGTAGTGAAAATGAATGTATTTTCCGTGATGCTATATTCTTTTGCCATTTTCCATATTGGAATATATATTCCTATCCCCAATTTGCCATCCTCTCCCTTGGATTCATCTGTGTACACAGTAATGCTGTCTTTTGATATTTGTTGTATATATTTATTGGCTGTGTTTTTAATATTTTCTATATTATTTGTTTTCTTAAGTATTTCTGCTAGGTGGTAGTCCGTGTCTGGTTTCTTGATCTCCCAGGGTGGAATCACTGGCTTGTATTCACAACTGTTATTAATTGATGTAATTAATGTACCCAGATGGACAATTTCCTCCATACACTTCCATCCTGTAGGGTATCTAGTGGTATTCATTGGCTTGGCCTGAGTTGTTAGTTGGCATCTGGTAAAAGCTGTATGTGCTGGGTGAGACTTATCTAACATAACTCTGTTCATGTAATTTAGTCTTAACTCTTTTCTCCGTAATTCTAAGAGTATGATTCGTAAAGCCACCTCTATAGCTCCCATTGATGTTGATCTGATTGCACCTACTATTGTACATAAAGCCTGATGCTGAATTCTGTCTAATTTAATCTTGTTACTGTGTGCAGCAGAGTCATATATTATACTTCCATAATCTATTTTTCCTCTAATAAATGATTTATAAAAAGTGAGCATTGTCTTAGTGCTTGCACCCCATCCATTACCTTTCAAATATCTTAATAAGTTAGTCAATCCTCTGCAAGACTCCACTAGTTTATCTATGTGTTTATTCCAGTTCAGCTGTTGGTCCAATATCATTCCTAGATATCGAGTGGTTTGTACTGTATTAATGTTTTGCCCTTGGATATTTATATCTATAATTTTATTTTTTACAACCATACCTTAACTGAAGATCATTCCCAATGTTTTATTTGTATTCAGCTGAAAACCCCATTTTGCCATCCATTTACATACTTTATTTATTTGCTTCTGTAGATCCTTATATAATTTTGGCAGATGTCTCCCAGTCCTCCATATAGCAACATCATCTGCAAACTGTGACAATTTATTTGTTATATCATTAAATTCCTCACCTAAATCATTTACCATTATTGTAAAAATTGAAGGAGACATTACTGATCCTTGGGGTATTCCATTTTGTTGTTCATATAGTTCTGATCTATCATTGTTTACCAGAACAGTGAAATATCTATCTTGCAAAAAATTCTCTAAATAATTATACATTTTACCGGTTACTCCTATCTTCTTCATTTTAAAGAGAGCACCCTCTCTCCAGCATTCATCATAAGCCCTAGCTATATCTAAAAATACTACCACAGTTTTTTCTTTCTTTTGAAATCCTGATTTTACTTCATGTTCCAATTTAATTATCTGATCCATGGTGCATCTGTTCTTCCTAAATCCTGACTGAGTTTGATTATATAAATTATTCTTTTCCAAATAAAACTTTAATCTTTTATTTACTATGGTTTCTAATATTTGACCTAGATGGGAAGTTAAAGAAATTGGCCTGTATGAACTGGCATCATGGGCATCTTTTTCTGGTTTTAGTATTGGAATAATTACTGCTGTTTTCCATGTTTTGGGAATTTTTCCTGTATTCCAAATTTTGTTAAAAAGGGATGTTATAATTTCTATGGTACTTTTTGGTATGTGTTTCAAGATTTCATAGCTCAAGATGTCATGCCCTGCTGATGTATTTGTTTTGTCCTTTATTGTATTTTCAACTTCTTCTACTGTAATATCTGCATTTAAATATGATAAATCTTCAGTATTATAAGGTACATCTTTACTGAGTTTTTAAGAAGTGTTGCTCTTCTGTTGACTTCAGCCTGTCCTAGATTTTCCTTAGAACTAACTCTATGGTAGTACCTGGCCAGCACCTCTGCTTTCTGCCAGTCAGTCTCTGCCATTTCAGGTCTTTTTATATTAGGTATTATCAAATGTTTAGTTCTGCCTTTAATGGCTTTTAACTTATTCCACACATCTGTTGTAGAGTTAGTTGTAGGGTTTAGTGTTTGGCAGAAACTTCTCCAATGATTTTCTTTTGCCTTTAGTATTATTCTGTTTGATTCATTTCTTATGTTCTTATAAATATCTAAATTATCTTCAGATCTATGCTTTCTATATTCTTGTAAAGCTTGTTTTCTTTGTTTTTGAATTTCTGTACATCTAACTGTCCACCATGGTACTGGGTTTTTGTTCCAATGTTCATTCTTCTTTGCTTCCTTAATGCGGTGTGGAATTATGTGTTCTGGCATATATGCATTTGGGATATGTTTAACAGCTTTTAGTAATATTTCTTTTGTGAGATTATCTGCAAATACATCTATATTTTCATTTTCTATATTATTCTTGTTTATCTCTTCCATTTCTACCAGAAAAGCTACCCAATTAGCTTTATTATAGTAAAATTTTGGTTTTTCTACCAGTTTGTTAGGTTTGTAATTATCTTTTAGTGTTATTTCAATGGGTAAATGATCTGAATGTGTATCCCCAATAACTTCCCATTTTGCATTAGCAAGATTTGGTGTTACAATGCTTATATCAATAGCTGTGTCTTGCTGATTTGCACAAGGGTTAATTCTTGTTACTGATCCATCATTCAGTATTATTAGTTCATTGTTTTCAATGAAGTCCAACAGTAGTTTTCCTGATTTGTCTATTACATTGCCTCCCCAAGCTGTATGATGAGCATTGAAATCTCCCACTATGATAGTTTTGTTGTTTATTCTTTTATTCACGTCTGAGATATCTCTTTCGTTTATGTTTCCACTTGAACAGTAAAGGTTAACTATTTTAATTTCTTCTAACTCAGTAGACACTGTTATAGTTATTCCTTCAAAATTTTCTGTTCTAAATGATTCCTAGTCAGTTATTACATATGTTTTATTAACTAGAAATGCCACACCTCCTCCTTTTTGAGTTTCTGTCCTATCATTTCGAAAGACTTTATATTCAGGGATGGTAAAACGTTGACTCGGATTAAGATTAGTCTCTTGAATGGCAAATATTACTTTAGATTGCTTATACATGCCTATTAATGCTGGTACATTTTTTTTTTTGGCACTTCTGCAATTCCACTGTATTATTCTAATGTTCTGTACGTCCATTATTTAATTGTTAAGTTTGTTATAAAACGAACAACTGAAAGAGTTGCTCAGCCTAGGAACTGCTCAACATCACGCAAGAAACCAAGTAAACGAGCAGGAGAAATGAGCATTAGGACCTACAAGCTGAGAGAGCCAGAAATTAAGACCAGATATCAGGGGCTTATTGCTGCAGCGGTGAACAACACAGAAGAACAACCTGATGACTTGGAAACCCTCTGGATTAAATTCAAGGATATCATAAAGACAGCTGCTGCAGAAGCATGTGGTGAAGTCCGACTTGGGAACCAGAGAAAGAGGACACCTTGGTGGACAGAGGAAGTCAAAGAGAAAATAAGAGAGAAGAAAATGGCATGGAAACAATACTTAGGAGCTAAAAACACAACAGGACAAATGGAAAAATATAGAGAATATGTGACACTCAGAACAGAAGTAAAGAACAAAGTGCAAGCCGCAAAACAGAAGTCCTGGGAAGAATTTGGAGAAAAGCTAGAAAAAGATGCACAAGAAAACCAGAAATTGTTCTATAAGACCCTAAAGAACATGAGGAAGGAAAAACAATGCCCTCTCAAATTTATAAAGGACAAGCAAGGCAAATTGCTTACTGCCCCGAAGGAAGTAATGGAAAGATGGAAAGAATATTTCTCAGAACTCCTTGATGGTGAGCAAGGTCAAGCATCAGAAATGATAACCACTAGCACAGAAGAGGAAACCAATGGTGATGAAGATGACATAAAGATGGAAGAACTGAAGGCAGCACTGGAGAAAATCAAGATGGGCAAAGCAGCAGGGCATGATGGTATAACACCAGAAATGGTTAAGTACATGGGAGCATCAGGCGACCTGTTACTCTTAAGGGTCCTACAGGCAGCATGGTGCAACAAGACCATACCAAAGGATTGGGAGATCGCCATAATAACACCAATTTTCAAAAAGGGTGACAATCGACAGTGTGGAAACCATAGAGGCATATCCCTTCTCAGTGTCCCTGGAAAAATCTACTCTAGAATCCTAGAGCAGAGACTCCGACGCCTAGCTGAGCCACAATTGGATGAGGTCCAGTGCGGATTCCGAGCAAACCGAAGTACTCAAGACCTAATCTTCACACTCAGACAGCTCTCCAATCCAACCTGCAAGTATGGAAGGAAGAGCTGGAGAAGAGAGGGATGGTCATAAGCAGCTCTAAAACAAAATCCATGGTGATATCACGAGAAGAAAGAAGACATCAGATTAAGCTGGGAGAACAGGTCCTGGAGCAGGTCGACCACTTTAAATACCTCGGAGCTATTATAGACCGAAAGGGAGGCATCAAAGAAGAGTTGGCCACTCGAAAAGCAGCAGCTGGGAGACTTTTTCAGGCCATAAATCGAGGATTCCTCAGCAAGAGAGAGGTTGGTAAGAAAACGAAGATGGCTGTATACCGCTCCACCTATGTCCCAGTCTTGACATATGGATGCGAGTCATGGGCAATGACTACAACCCATAAAAGCCAGATCCAAACCTCAGAAATGAGATATCTGAGGAAGGTGGTTGAAGTAACAAGAAGAGACATGGTACGCAACCAGACGATACGTCAAGGCCTAAAATGCCACCCCCTACAGACCCAAGTAGAACAGTCCCAACTAAGATGGTTTGGCCATGTCTGCAGAATGGGAGAAGATCGGCTACCACGACAAGCATGGGAAACAAAGAGCCAAGGATCCAGACCCCGAGGACGACCCAGAGTCCGCTGGGAGGACAACATTAGACAATCTTTGAAGGACCGAGGACTAGAATGGAACCAGGCCAGGAGGAAGACAGCCGATAGAATAGTCTGGCGCTCTCTCTTCCAAACCTCTACACCTCACGGTAGAAGGGGAACGACTAAGTAAGTAAGTAAGTAAGTAAGTTTGTTATAAATAGTGTTGTACTCTTTTACTTTGAGAAATGTATAATATATTTATTTATTTTTTAACAACAAAGTCTCCTAGATTTTTGGTTTCTTTGTTAAATTGAGTTTGTAGTTCACTTTGAAGATTCAGCATAAAGGCTTTCACAATGTTTGATACTGAATGAATAAGTTTTTGACAATCTGTCATTTTTTCATTCCACATTTCTTCTAGTTGTTTTTTATCTGTTCGCTTTTGCTCACTCATTATGAGTTTTCTTTCTGACTCAATCCTTTTCAGTAAATCTTCATTCTCTTCTTTGAGTTCTGCTAATTTCACCACATCTTTAGCTACTTCATGCTGTATGTTTTTCATGGTTTTTAAGATTTCTTCTGCCTTTCTCACTGTATCTTCTGTTATCGATGATTTGATTATTTCACTTTCTTCTGGTAGATTGCTATCTTTTGTCAGTATTTTTTGGACTTTATTTTTCTTTTGGGTTATTTCCACATTTCTGGTTCTGACTGTGATTTCTCTTGGTGTCGGAGTTGTAGATGTAGCGACTGATGATTGATGTTGTTGTAGTGCTACTTTAAATGGTGTGTTAGTATTGACTGATTTTATTAGAGCTAGTTTTGTTTGTTGGTAGTGTGGACATCCAAGGAAACGTGCACTGTGGTTTCCTAGACAATTTGCACATTTTCTGTTTTTATTTCTTGTTCTGTAATCTTTATCATCTTCTACTAATTTGCAGAGATCATAAGTGTGGTCCCCTGCACAATATCGACATTTAGGCTTACTTCTACATGTTCTTTTGGTGTGACCAAATTTCTGGCAATTTGAGCATTGAATTACTGGTGGTATGTAAGCTTCTGTTTTGATTGTAGTACTGCCACTGAAGAAATGTGATGGTATTTCTCGCATTTCTAATGTAACTATTATTACAGTTGAAGTTCCTAATTGTTGCGATATCCTTTCCAGTTTAAGAATCCTATATTTTGGATTTTCTGTTTGTAGTCTAGTTCTTATTTCTTCCTCTTGAACTGTTATATGTATTCCTTTAATTACATATTTCCTGGTTTCTTTGACTAATTCTAGCCTAGCTTTAATGCTGTGTGCCAATTCTACTTGAACAGGACTTACTTCAATTTTAAAAAAATTTCAGACATAAAGGTCAAGATAGTCCCATAACAGATACTGCTGTAGAGGAGTAAAGTGTTACAGACTTCACTATACTAGATCCAGCTTCGAGATGTGGGGTGGCCAGTTCCTTTCCTCGTTGCCTTTCCTAATTCAGTAGCAGAATCAAACACCCATTTACATTTGAGTAGACTGGAGCGTTACGCCACCATGTCTTGAACCCAGTACTTTTGCAGACATACAGAGATAACAGTCTGAACGGTAACAACAGAGAGTTTGATCGCTTAAAGAAGGTGAAAAAAACTAACAAAAACAGCCAATATCCCTTGCTGATGATATAAGAAGAGTGACAGACGGAAGGACACGATTTTGTACTCAATATGAGCGCTTCAAAAACCTGGAAGTTGCACTATCGAATTTCCGCTTTCGATCGATCATCGCGGCGTCGGGAATATGATATGATAATAGAACTCGACATGACACCTCGAATTCTCACAAAGCGATACAACTTCCTAACAAATGGCTGCTTTTAGGATGTCGTACAGGCAAGACAGCATACAATTGTAGACACACAAAGAACATATCACTTTATTGAAAACTATAATAAATTTAAGCGAAGCTTGATAGGAAACGAGCAAAGAGAGCCACAGTGGTGTAAATGGGAAAAATGTATGAAGAGAAGGATTGACAATATTCTATCGATGTGCACCATTACAACATGAGACAGAAAACTGGGGAAATCCATTGCAGCCGGTATCGATGAGGTGATGGTACTTAATGTGATGTGATCTAATCACGCATGACATCAAAAACTTGGACTAGAGCGCGTGGATTTTGGTGAGCCTGAATGTTGAACACGGCTTCCTGTGGAGAGCGGAAGCTGCTACTGAAACTTCAGACAGCAGTTTGGCGTTACATTTCTAACAAATCGTTAATTATAAGGATTGCCGCAGTCTCCTGTAGTAGATCTGGCAAGCGGCCAAAATGTTAGTTGTACGTTTTCGAAACCAAAACTAAAACGCGTGTTAGATTTTTACCGTGGGATCGTTCTAAGCCGTTCCATGGCACAAAATTCAGCGCGATGCTGGCGTGTGAGAGTATCACCGTCAGATAAAATATGGCGGTTTTATTTATTATCATATTATGACTAAAATCTTACTGAAATGAGCGATTATTCTCGCAGATTTTACTACACACCTCAAGGTCTTTTTACGTCATCCTCGTCATTTTAATTTATGTCTGCATTTCTCTTCTCCGTGTGTTTCCGGTGGTTCTCTACCTCTCTTACCATGGGGTTTCCAGAACAAGGACTACCTTGTAACGTTATCAGCGATTTCCTCAATGCGTGTGTCAGACATCACCAGCGTTATCTTTTCATCTCTGCCACATGATGATGCTGGTAACTTACTACAAAATAACAGCTGAAAATTAGCCACGTAGAGAATTCATTAAATTAATATGAAACAAACATAAAGGTATGTTATCAGGCACTCGCAGGAAATAAAGAAGTAGAACACCAGACAACAGAAAAACAACAGACATGAGTGGCTTACCCATGGTATAGGTACCATTGATGTTTGTTTCAATTATTCAAATCCTGGGTAAGCCACTCATGTCTGTTGTTTTTCTGTTGTCTGGTGTTCTACTTCTTTATTTCCTGCGAGTGCCTGATAACATACCTTTATGTTTGTTTCATATTAATTTACTGTTTACAGGCCTCAGGTTTCCCTCCCTTATTTGTAATAAGAGAATTCATTTCGCGAGAAACCACACCTGTGCTGATGAAACACTTGCTGGGCCAACATAATTAATAAATGCGAAGAAGTGTGTGTGTGTGGGGGGGGGGGGGGGAGGTGGGGGGGGGGTTGTTGAGGATTTTTCGGGGTTTGCAAGCATCTAGGGTGGAGCTCCATTCGGATGGTTGCACCACGAAACACCTCAGCTGAATAAATACTGAAATAGATCGCATATATCGATGCATGACGCGTTGGACATAGCTACGACAGTCTATGTGTGGCCTTGGTGCCAAACGACAGTGTTTAACATATGTGTGGCATGGCCACTTATTCAAAGTATTTAATACGTTTGGCATGGCCACTGATTCAAAGTGTTTAATATGTGTGGCATGGCCACTTATTCAAAGTATTTAATACGTGTGGCATGGCCACTGATTCAAAGTGTTTAATATGTATGGCATGGCCACTTAAATTATAATAGCGTATAACCGTAAATGTAATGCTTGAAAAGCAATAAAGTTAAAATGTGTAAGGACCATTGAGTCCGAAGTATAAACGCGAAAATCGTGGAACACGATCGCAATTGAGAATATGTAAGGCTGATAGAGCCTGGCTATGTATGCCAAAAGTGTATTAATATAATAGACATAGACTTAGATGTGTGAATCACTATTTTATATCACTATTAATCAGAAAGTGATAGTTATACCAAATACGTATTAAAACAGATTTGGTTGCAGACATTAACGCTATATGAAAAACGGTTATTGGACAGACGTACGATGTCTGGAAATATTGAACTCTAGTTTATCATGGAACTGTGATAAGAAGTGTCTTTAATGTGTGATAACTTGTTAAGTATTCATGATGAAAATGAGGACCTGTATTAAATATGTTCATTCGTCTAAAACCGACTTGTTGCCTGTAATGTTCTACCAGTTCCATGACGTTCTATGACTGTTACTAGTTAACCTTGCAAGGTCAGTTCAGAACCACAACACTTTAAATACAGGCTGATAATAATAATAATAAAGAAAACACTGCTAGATAATACGAATACAAAGTTTATTGCAAAAGCACTGAAACGAACATTCTAACAATCACATAAATGAATCTGAAGCTACATCATAAATATACGTCGAGATGGTAGAAGAGATGAATACAGAATACTTGAATTGAAGCGTAATATCAACCCAATCATCCAAGCCTGGAAAGCCCGCAACCACACCTGTGCTGATGAGACACTTGCTGGGCCAACAAAATTAATAAATGCAAAGAAGTGTGTGTTGGGGGGGAAGAAGAGGGGGGTGAGGAGGACAGACAACAATAAAACATTGAATAACAAATAAAGGACACCAATAAACCTGGTCCTTATTCACTTACGCTCCGCATTGTTAGAGTTTATATCCTTGCTTGGTTATTGCTAATGTGTATCGCATCGTAAGATTGTAACTTGTGCTTTCTATCAAACTTTGTTGGATATTAAATTATACAGTGAGATATTTTTATTCGTTACACATGTGCAAACGTCTGTTCTTGCTTCTACAAACAGTTACAAACAGTTCTTGCAATTACAAACCTGGAATGGATTAGCTGGAAATATCGTTCTTTTCCAAAAAACGATTTTGCCTTCTGATGTTATTGAACTATAGAATGTTCTGCAAAGGTAGGACGTTTGGGACAAACAATTTTTTTTTTTTTTTTTTTTTTTTTTTTTTTTTGTATAAACGTAAATGACGAATCAATAGGATGAAAATACCACCAGGAGACATTTTATTATGTGAGATTAAAAATAACTATTAAAAAAATAACAATTTAATATGTCAACGACCAAAAATACCCGTCAAAAATGGACGGGGGAGATTCAAAGCCAACGTCTTAACCTTCCAGCATCTGTAGATGGAAGATGGAAAATCTTGCTTGGAACTCATTTTATTGATTCTGAACAGTTATTTTAAATATTTGTAAATTTTAGGAAAAAAAACAACTTTCATTTATGTTATACGTCTTTTCGATAGATTTAATTACAGTTTTGATGAAAAGAATTTTTAATCATGGCTTTCAAGGGATGTAATTTTTTTTTTAACCATCTTACTGACAGAAGGGAAGCAATCGGACCACAAAAATGTCATTGAATGTATGTAATTTTATGATATTTTACCAACCCTTTCTGCAAAATATTATTTTTAAGATATAAAAATTGCTCAATTCATATTTTCAGATCTGATTAAAGAATATCTTGCCAATGAATCTGATCTTCATTGACCTATGACTTACCTTGCATTAAAACTGAAAAGCACAATAAAATCATTGACTTTGATATCTTTGTCAACCGTGGCGCACTCTAATTCAGTACTGAGTCGTTCTAAAGACTCAAGAACTTAACTGGAAAACATTTTGCCAAACTTTAAACAACAAAACACAATTAGGGGAAGTATGGAGAAAATTGAAAGCAATTAAAAGTGGTAATACCAAAAAAGATATAATTCCAACAATTAAAATACCAGAGAGAGCTGAGACAGACAAACTAAAAGCACATATATTGGCTAAATATTTCTATCAAGTTAGTGCTGAAGATAGTCTAGGCAAGTCCGAAATAAATAGGCAAAAAATATTATTAAATGAATGAAAATAAGATGATATACAAGAAGCAAACTACCTAAATGCAGATATCACAATAGAGGAGAAAGAAAGAGCAATTGCAGGAAAATGTAACACCACCTCAGAGCAAGACATTCTAAGCTATGAAAGTTTTACACTCGACTCACAGACTCATGGTATACCTATTCAACAAAATCTGGCACACAGGAAAGATTCCACAAGCATGGAAGGTAGCCGTGGTAATCTATATACTAAAACCAGATAAGGAAGCCCATGATGTCAGTTCATACAGACCAATATCACTAACATCACACCTAGGGAAAATTTTGGAAGCCATAGTTAACAACAGAATAAAATTTTATTTAGAAAAGTACAGCTTATATAACCCAACCCAAGCAGGATTTAGAAGCTACCATAGCACAGTAGATCAACTAGAACATGAAGTTAAAATAGGATTTAAACAGAATGAAAATACAGTAGCAATTTTCTTTGATGTGCTAAGAGCGTATGATGAATGCTGGAGAGAAGGTGCCCTACACAAAATTAAGAAAATAAGCATAATAGGCAGGGCATATAATTATTTAGAAAACGTCTTACAAGAGAGATTTTTTACAGTGTAGATAAATAATGAAAGATCGGACCTATTTGAACAAAAAAATAGTATCACCCAAGGCTCTGTGATCTCACGTAAGATTTTTACAATTATGGTGAATGACCTCGGAGATGAGCTTACATACCTAAAAATGAGTCTATCCCAGTTGACCAAAACGTGTAGGTTCCTAGAAATGATATTAGAGCAACAACTTAACTGGAATAAACATATATAAAAACTAGTAGAGAACAGCAGAGGACTGATAAATATAAACACAGATCCACTGAAGATCAGATCACATATATAGATCAAGAAAGTGAAGATGCCTTCTAAGAAAAAAAACGCACGCTAGTGATTTGGGTATCTTTAGAAAAAACTTTTGATAAAGTATAGAAAGAAGGATTGAAAGTCAAACTGCACAGAAGTGATGTGTGTGGGCGAATGTACAAATGGATTGGTCACTACCTTGAGAATAGAACCGCCAGAGCCCAGAGTACAGCTACATGGACAGACTAGTAAAAAGTTTATATTAGAGCAGGGGGTTCCACAAGGGGGAGTCCTGTCACCGACTCTATTCCTTAGCATACATAAATGACATAACGAAAATATTCCAAGAATAACACACAATGCTTCCTTTGCAGATGACTTAGCCTTGTGGATCTCTGAAGAGTATATCACTACTGCAAACATTCAGATGCAGCAAGCACTAACATCACTGGAAGAGTGGGCCAAAACATGGCTTATGAAGATAAATAAAGGGAAAAACAACGTAAACAGTATTTTCCCTCTAGCATAAACCACAAAGCTCCAAACTAGTGCTAAACGGAGAAAATCTATATTTAAATGAAAATCCAAACTACCTAGTCATTACTTTTGATCGCCGTCTAACTTGGAAAAAACAAGTTGACAGAAACCGAATGAGGGCAAGGCAAAGAATGGCAATCATGAAAAAACTTGCTAGAACAGCTTGGGGTGCAGATGAGAGAGTGCTAAAGACGTTATACACAGGGTGAGTGAGACCAGTCCTAGAGTATGGCATTGCAACGTGGGCAACAGCAGCTAAGTCAAACTTCGGTAAAATCAGCAGACTCCAAAATCAAGCAATGAGAATTATAAAAGATTACATGCATCCAGCCAATGGAGGATAGAAGATACAGCAGAGCTCAGGAAAAGCTGAAAAATTCAAGAGACTACAGACCATCCAATGTGCCATAGAATGAATATTCTTAGAAGGCAAAGACTCAAACGAAGCAACTTTAAAGTAGAATCAACCAAACCACAGATGAGAGTTATAATGACAGAGGAAAGCACAGAGAGACAAGTTGCATTCTACACCGATGCACAGTCAGAAATTGCAGCGTTGAAAAGCCAAAATAATACAGACCTGGATGACCTCAGAATAGTGCTCCACAAATTATGTCAACAAATCAAAAGTGTTGTGATCCAATGGATCCCATCTCATTGTAACATCACCCGCAATGAAGAGGCTGACAGAGTGGCAAAGGAAGGTGGAAATCTACCTCAGCCTGATGCAAGCGTATCTTTCAAGGAGGCAAAGAGTTTTATCAGAATCAGATACAGAAACAAATGGGGTGTAGAGCATCCAGATCACACACAAAATGATGCTTACTACCACCTCAACAGAAGAGAACAAGTAATAATCTTCAGACTCCGCACGAGCCACAACAGATTGAGATACCATCTATTCAACAAGCTTGTCGCAGATATATATAGTTGATGGAACACTCCAATTGTTGGAGAATGAGAACCCAATTGTCGCATAAAGAGTTTTACTTTTATAGTGATGATATAAGTAAGGAAGATGTGTAGAAAGCACATAGACCTTTATACACTAGTTTTCACAGATGTGAGCTAGTGTTGAGGGAAAGAGTTAACAGAAGGGCACAGGTTGGTGTCAGTGATTCTCTCACCTTTTAGACTACCAACTCTTGTATTTTTCTGGCGACGACTAACTCTTTCTTACTCAAATCTTTTTGAAGATGAACTAGTAGTAACAAGTAATACAAGAGGTTGAGAATGTTTTTTCTGAACAGAACATACAATCTACTAAGTCAAACTCAGAATGATGGTGAGTTACAGAATGTACATAATTACTTTAATTACAGTGGAAAATAAAATCAATGTAGACATGTACTTTGAAAAAAGAAGAAATACTAGGACATTTAGAACTGTCAGTGTCTTTGGTTCAGATAAGAATAAGAGGCTATTTTCCTCACTGACGAAAGTTTATTCCTATGGCTATTTCTTGGATAAGTGAATTCTGATTTTGGCCTGGGTTTTAAGTAGACTTATCTGCTTGGACTTCTCCTGGGTGTCTCAGTAGGTAGGGATTATCAACTGGAGAATTTGATTCAGTGGGGCTATAGTCCAAGAGATGACTAGGCTTTTCGTTAACCTGGTTATGAAGTTGCGTTATGCTGTTCAGGTGCTGACGATGTGTTGGAGGCTTATATGCTGTAGACTGCTCAGGGTTGCTGACTTGTGATCACCGCTAGAGGGTTTGAGATGTAAGCACTAGTTCTCTCTGTAGCATA
Organism: Oreohelix idahoensis; assembly: GCA_024509875.1. Classification (NCBI taxonomy): domain Eukaryota; kingdom Metazoa; phylum Mollusca; class Gastropoda; order Stylommatophora; family Oreohelicidae; genus Oreohelix; species Oreohelix idahoensis. Next base: position 54,198 of record JAMPIV010021402.1, read on the forward strand.
GAGCAACTAGGCGGTTTACTCGCAATAATTTACAGCAATCAAAATCCAGAAACTGGCTAGGATTCTGCAACTGGGCTGTGGAAGACAATACAGGCAATCAATCTTCTGTTTGTTTTACAGATATATTAACTACAGCCACTCTGGACATTTCGTCTCAGAATGGTGCCTAATAATATATTTACCTGAACCGTACCGTCAGTCTTTTCCTTAAAGGCGACTGTCCATTTGTTTACAAATTCCTGTCTAGCGGTAGTCTCACACTGGTCAGGTCAGTCAGGTCAACCTTTGTTACAAGCAGACGCCTGGCCGTGTGCGTCCATGCGTGACTGCATTGGAGGAATGCTATTTCATTCACTCGTCCCTTGAACAACATGGGTCTTCTCTCGTTCACAACAGTTTTTTTGTTGTTTTCATCACATTCCCAATATAATTAGAATGTAGTACTTTCAGATATCAGCCAGTACTTACATTATTATAATGCATCAATAACATTCAAAATACATAAATGCAAAATAGCTATCATTCTAAAGTAAAGAAATAAAACCACAATATTAAGTATTTCACACGTTACATCAATTAACTAATCCCTTGATATTAGAGTTAGCTAATTAAGCGAATACTGAGAGTTTGCTTACCACTCAGGACTTATCCACAGCTTAAGAAATAGAACTTGAGTAGCGTTACTCTCAATCACATATACTTGTAGGTAAGAGGTGGTATGAGGCTTCTCTTCTATAAGCGTGCGTTGTCTCCCAACGGTTAATCAGCAAGTGATCTTAAAACTCAGCGTTCGTTTGCATGAAGTTAAAACATTTCCTGATTCCCACGCCAAGAGTTAATTATTTCCCGTCTCTTGCTCAGCCATGCCGGAAGATTTATCGGGCGGTCTCCAGTTGACCACTGAACACGGAAATATGATACTCTGAGAACCACTGTCGTTTCGACTAAGCGAATAAATCGTATAGACGTCCTTAAAGAAATGCTTTTAAGTGCCTTAGTTGAAGAAGATAGAATTTGGATAGTATGACAGGACTATTAGTGAAGACTAGAAAAACAGCTAAAGAAACGATCGCAGGTGCAAATATTTCCGTAGAGAAAACAGAAAAAATATGTGAAGGAATAGAAAAGTAAGGAATTTTAAAATAATCTAGACAAAACCTTCGAGCACTCTGTGACAACGCTAAAGAGATGAACTACCGATCAGTGTAACGGTGGCACTGATAAAATGACTTCTGAACATCTGCTTCAAAGTTGCCCAACATATGAGGAACAGAGAAAGCGCATATGGCAGACACCAGTACCATTCGTGGAAAAGCTCTACGGAGATTCAAATAGCCTCATACCGACTACTGCTTTCTTTGAAAACATTCAAGTAGACGTCTGAGAGTGGACGAAGAAGAAATGAATGGCTTCTAAGAAACACAAGAAAAGAGGGAGGCAACACAAATAAATGAGTGGCTGATTTGTAAGAGAAGCAAGTTTAAAAGAGACAGGCAAACGAATAAATGATTGATTTATAAATCAAAGCACAAATTGAGAGGAGGGGGGAAGAGAGAGAGAGAGAGAGAGAGAGAGAGAGAGAGAGAGAGAGAGAGAGAGAGAGAGAGAGAGAGAGAAGGCGAGATAAACAAATAGTTGATTTATAAGAAACAATTAGCGGAAAAGCATACATATATACACATACTACCGTTCGTTGATTTACAAGAAAGGCAAACTTAAATGAGAGACATGCAGATAAAATAAACAAAATTTGCGACTTCGTTTTGAAGAATGATCGACTGCTGTGCCTATGTGAAGCGGGTAGACTGTATGTAGACTAGTCAGTATAATCAGGTTTCGATCATTGACATTAGGGACGTGTGTAAATTCTATCATAACAAAATTCTATCCTCTGTATCTTCTTCTTGGAGCCGCGCTGGTGTAATGGTTACCACACTGCGCTGGCGATCAGGTGTTCACGGCTCAAGCCTGGGCGTGGGCATTTGTAAGAGTGACATCAACCGGGATTTGGACTAAATAACCTGATAAACCCTCTGTTAATGGGAAGGAGCGAAGCTCCTGACCGGGTTGGAAGGAAAGTCCACAGGCTCCCCAGCCTCGCAATGACATGTTATTGGGCCGAAGGGCTGAAAGCCCAAGTAATGCTGGTTAAGGTGGAGAAAAATATCTTCTTCTTCAAGTTTCATGCCAGATGATGTAAGTGATCATCCTTCTTCATACCTTCCTGTTCCAAGTGTTCGTTATCAATTATATTCTTGGCGTCTTTCTACGCAACGATGTTAAACTGTGAAGCATTTTCTCTCTGTGTCGTTCTCTATGACTGTTTCTTTTCAATCTTTCTGGTCGTCACAGCATATTTCAGCTTTGCTGTTCTCATAACATTCTAAAAGAAAGTTAATTGCGATAACTTCTTTCAGGACATCCTCAAAAGACTTTTTACATATTCCTGGTATATTTTAACATTTTTGTGTAAAACCACATCTCTAGGTCCTCTGGATTGTCTGGCTTGTTTAATGATTTTCCATGACTTGCTTCTATATGACAGGATTGACTCTTAGATACATTAGACTAGCTAAACAACGCTACTTTGTCTTCTTGTCAAATTAATGCAAAAAGAGGATATTGGATTATGTTTTGGGGGTACTTGATTAAGTTTTGTTAATAAATTGGGGTAAAGGATTTGTTTTCCTAATAAATTAGGGTATAGGATTCAATTTTGCTAATAAATTGGGGTATAGGATTAAGATTTGCTAATAAATTGAGGTATAGGATTCAGTTTTGCTAATAAAGTGGGGTATAGGATTCAGTTTTGCTAATAAAGTGGGGTATAGGATTCAGTTTTGCTAATAAAGTGGGGTATAGGATTCAGTTTTGCTAATAAAGTGGGGTATAGGATTCCGTTTTGCTAATAAAGTGGGGTATAAGATCCCAGTTTTCTAACAAATAATACACTAGATATTTCACGATAACCCTTCGTCAGCTGTAGTCACAAACAGAAACCGAAGAGAGAAATAAAGAACAGCAAAAATGAAAATTACAAAGAGTACAGCAGACACGAGGACAAAGTTTAACCAACATATTTTTTTTTTAAATAAAATGTTGCCTCGTTTTGGCGAGGGACGTCCCGTATAACCTAGTTGGTTATATTAGGGCGCATGTCCAAATATAGAAGACCTTTAGGTGTGGAGTTACAAACATAAACAAAATAAGGAATAAGAAAATATATAAGTGTAACGCTACTACAATAAAACACTTCCTAGCGCAGTGGTCTATGGTTCGATCCCCAGATGAGGCGGGAATTTTTTAGGCCACAAACGGCTCCTGGGTCGACCCAGCCCTAAATGGGTACCAGAGCAACTCTGGGAAGTTTAAGGCGGCCGGCGTGATGCCGACCACATCACCCCTCGTGTGCCGATGGTCAAGATAATATGGGCCTAACACCATATTCCCAATATGCCTCAATGGGCGTGTAACGGGTTCCTTTACCTTTTTAATAACACTTGAAGACAACGACGTCATGGAATTGGCATGGCATATTATATATATATATATATATATATATATATATATATATATATATATATATATATATATATATATATATATATATATATATATATATATATATATATATATATATATATATATATATATATACAGTAGAACCTCCATAGTTGACCACCTCTTTACATTGACCACCTCCCGAAGTTGACCACATTTTCATAGACCGGACACGCACCACATGTACTCAATGGAAGACGACCTCTATAAATTGACAATCTCTGTAAGTTGTATCTTGACCACTTGGACTATGACACACAATAGTAATTTACCGTCTATTACTTGACCAGTTTTTAAAAAATCAGTGTCTTTAAATTTTGTCGGCACAGGCTTTCTGACCGCTTTTCGAATGATGCTTGCCGACAAAGAAAACTAACCTAACCTCTTTGATTTTTTCGCAAACATGCAGTATAAAAAGACCAACTTCTAAGCAAAATCTTCATTCTTGCTATGACTGCCCTGCCGGTTGATAGTAATTCAACTACTAAACTATAAGTTCTCTCTCAGACTGTGTTTTATACACTTTATCGTTGACAAAATTAACCTAACCTTTTTGATGGCCCAAAGGAAAGAACTCAAGGAGCTGACAATGAAGGAAAAGGTTGATCTTCTACATTTTCTGGAAAGCAGCAGTCAAAGAAAAACGGCAGAACCTTTGAGGGTTAGCAAGACCAAAGTTAGCAACATCGAAAAACTTAAACATGAGTACTTGGAGAGATGTGGTAAGGAAAGCGGAGATCTACAGCGGAAAAGGAGGAAAACTCCCCTAGATGAAGTCAATGAAGCCACATTAAACTGGTTCAAACAAATGAGGGCAGTTAACGCCCGAATCTCCGGGCCGATGATTCAAGAAGTTGCAAAAAAATTCGCAAGGGAATTCGGGGTGGCAGAAGATTTCCAAGCATCAAGTGGTTGGCTCGAGAAATTTAAACTGCGACACGTGATCTCCCAGAAAGTGTTGTGTGGTGAATCCAATGAAGTTCCAGTAGAAGCTGTGGAAGAGTTCATCAAAAAGTTTCCTTACTTCGCCAGAGGCTTCAAAGACGACGACATCTTTAATGCTGACGAGTGCGGACTCTTTTTCAAGGTGATGCCTGACAGGAGCCTCGCCATGAAGGGTGACAAATGTAAGAGCGGAAAACTTTCCAAAGAACGTTTCACAGTTATGCTTGGCAGAATTCGAAGGAGTAGATTTTGAAGGTTTTGTTGCAATGGATGATGAGGTGGCAACCTGTAATGAACCTGACCCAGAAGGAATTTTCCAAGCGATATTGACCGAAGTACAGACAAGCATAACAGTGCATGAAGCAGCTGGTGAAGTTGAAGAAGCAAGTGACGATGACACAGAAATTGCAGAGACTCCAAAAGAAGAGGCTGTCAGGCATCTGATAATGCAGTTGACGTCATTTACTGTGGAAAAATTCCCAGGTATGTTGAGTGGTGTAGCCAGTGTTGAGAATGCTTTCTCCACTTATGTTTGTAATAAGAATAAGACACAGACCAAGACTGAGTCCTTTTTTCAGAAAGAATGATTAAACCATGATAAAACGGATGTTGATGATTTGATCTGAAGTTGTGATTATGTATGATTTCGTATGATACTGTATATCGTCCTGTCCTTCAACAGTCACGACTCAACATACATTTCTGGCCGCTGTACTAGAGGTGAGATCCACCCAAGTAATGTGGGTCCGATAAATGTAGACGCAGAATTATATTTTAATACTTCTCAAGTTATCACGAACCTCTCACTAGGTTCTGAATCATCATTGTAATAAAAGTGGCGGCCTTCGAATAAATATATCATGCCACTTGTAGCTCTTCTTCCACAATATATCAGGAGCTTGAATACAATACGTCTTACCACGAAGACCACAGATAACGAATAGCCAAGAATCTTAACCGATAGAATAAATTAGTGCAGAACGCATTACGTCATAAACTACCGGTGACGTATTAAATACTTAGCGTTCAATATAAGTGAAAACCCGTGCAAACACATGATTTAACACAGAGAGACATATTACCGCAAAATAACTGGTAATAGCCTATGTGTGTTCAGGATACAAAAATACATTAATATTCTGTCTTTAACAATATACCACAGTCGGTAGGGTTGAAAAAAAAATCAAATTTGATTTTTTTCACAATAAATGAAATATAATATATCAATTAAATCAAGATACGGAACCGGAAAAAACGGCCAGAATTGATTACATAATATTGTCAATAAGATAGTGATCGTCACATTCCGTAAATAGTGTAAGTCAAAGCTGTATGCATATATATATATTAATGTAAGTCATGACGGAAAACAAGAAGATGTGTATCAGGGGTGAAGAAAAGAAAAGAAAAGAAGAGTATATCAATCATATGACGATAACGAAGATAATTGTAAGTAAACACAAGCATGTATGTGTTTGATATGGAAGAAGAATCAGAAGAAAAGAGAAGTAACTGATAACAGGATAGCACACACACAAATTATTATGTGTTATCTCCCCTAATGCAGAAATCCGTATGTAAAACAAATGATGGATAGTGCAGAATATGCATGAAAAGTCAAAACTAAATGAAACTATGTAAAAGTGTGAAATGTAAATAAAGCGGACACATATCAACTACAATTATTTGCTAGTGATAACGAACATAAGATTAATGTCAATAGGATAACGCTTTGCAGCATGAAAAATGTTTTTACACAGCAATAGTTCAGTGCGAAATACCACTGCGAACTTAGTCCACGGGAAAATTAATCATTATTTGTGTACTTGACAAAGCCACCACAAAAACATAGTTTTTTTTTTCATAGTAAATATATATCGTAAGATACAGTTCATAGAAACATTGCCCAAATGAGCGCGATCTGGGTGTGTAGTCAGAATATATAAGGATCATCTCGAATCATGGCAATCAAACCAAAGCTGGAGCAGGAAATGCTGCTAGATCTCCAGAAATGTCAAAAATCTTGTCAAAGAAATATCATTTGGAATTTCAAAGGATGCATCATGTACTAGGATAAGATGCATATCCACATTAAAAATTGAGAAAATGTCACTCAACAAAGTCTGTTCGACTGTTCATTAGCTTCAAGGACTCATAAAAACATGCCGCAGAGTAGTCACATAGATGTGTCAGTTCATAGTATCAGATTCTGATGAAGCACATCGCGATAGTGTATCGGCTACAACGTTAGTTGATCCTGGGATAGTTCGTATATCGAACTGGAATGGTTGTAATAAGATTGAGAAACGTGCAAGTTTAGCGTTTTTGTAATTAGCACGCTTGAGAGCAGCTACAGACTTCTGATCCGTCTGTATAATAAATGGTGCTCCTAGCTGGTATCGTTCCAGATTCTGGATGGCCCAAGCAACGGCCAAGAGTTCCCTCTCTAACACATGGTATTTTATCTCTGTGTCAGACAGCTTGCGGGAGATATACAGCGTAGGATGTAGGACGCCATCAAATTCGTGCATCAAACAAGCGCCTAATCCTAGAGAGCTAGCATCTGTGCGAAGATAATAAACACGATTTATGTCTGGTAACCTCAAAATGGAAGGTGTAGAAAAAACATATAATATACTATCAAATGCAGCCTGGCACTCTTGTGACCAGTGTACGTTATGTGGTAAACCCTTCCTTAATAAAGAGGATAGGTCAGTAGTGACAGTAACAAGAGCAGCATATGTGGGATCGAACCCACGACTCGCGTAATCACCATGAAAAAGTGTGCTGGGTGAAGACGACAGCGTAATGAAAAATAGACCATGATGATTATAGTTACGTGAGCACCTAGCGACTGACAGAAAAGGTACATCATGCTGTATTGGCTGAGCAGACGATAACAATCAAAGCAAATAATGTCGGGCACAGGTGTAATATAAGAATTATAGGGAAATAAAGACATTATGACAAAGGGTAAATGATATAAGAAGTGTGCTTGATAAGTGAAGCGCAAAAGAAACAAGTCATGAAGGAGCAAATGACGAGGTAAGGTAAGAAATGATGACTGAACTTGCTGAGTCATCGAAGGTTGTGAAATGAAATGCTTTGGCATGTCAGAGGTGGAATGAACCATCAATGCTGAATGACTCCTGTCATTAGCACAAGACATGGTACTAAACGCAAAAATGAACAAAACAACCAATAATATACTGTGAAGAAAATGTGGGTAAGTAGTAGAAAATAATTTCCCAGTTACATGGTAGCACGTCATGAGAGATGAAAATAGAATCCCAGTGATCAGAGGCCATAAGGATAAGAAAAAGTTGGTAGGCAAAGGCATAGTTCTGACAAATATGTACTTGTTTATAGGTACATCATAGGATGTAGGTACATCATTGTCAAACTGTGTGACACCTTCTTTAGATATGGAGTTAAGGCTCTCATGGACAGAAAAATCAGATATGATTTCACTGTGATCATCATTTTGAAGAGTAACCTCATCTTTTTCCAAAATGGTACAGAGACCAACACTGGAATACACCGTGCCACAGGTATGATAATTGCTGGCAGGTAAATGAGCCCCAGCAATGCCTGCGTTGAACTTGTGTCGCCCTTCCCACAATTCAATCTCCTCCTGCGAGCAATCCTTGCTCCCATGGATACGACCAACCGTTAAATCAGCAATATGATTTTTCAAATGGTGTATGGATATCAACAATAGCTGTGGGATAAAATTCAATAGTACCACCGAATGTAATACATTTTACAAAACCACCCGTGACGCAAGAAGGGTGTACCAGCAACTGTCTGATTCCAACAGTAGTTGATCCCGAGTCACGGAGCACAGACACCTGGGTACCATTCAATAACCCCCTGTGAAATATGAGAGTGTCTGTGCCATCATGAGCCGACAGGCCAGTAACAGCTGGCAAAGGGTGCCGGCACATCAATACCGAAGTACTATCTGCCTGAAAAAGAGTTAGACAATCCTGGCAATGTGAAGCAACCTCAAAATCAAAGGCCCAACATGCCGATGATTGATTCTGAACACTATTTTCCTGATTAACGATGGGTGCATCCCCAGTAAGTGCAGAACCAGCATTATGTTCTGAACGTATTTGAGCACGAGAACGTGATCGTTGTCTCTGGCGATCAAAGGAATTGCCTTGATTCCTGTAGTTTTGTGTATTATTTCTATGTTGGAAGTTTGGATTGCTGGAACCATTATTATTCCACTTTCTATTATTAGTAGTGAAATTGTCCTGACTTCTCCAATTGGAATTTTGTTGCTAAGTATTGGTTCGAAATTGAGGTGATTGATTTCTGAATTGTTGTCTACCTCTGTTGTGACTTCCATCTCTGTTGAAATGTCCATTCCTGTTGAAACTATTTTCATGATACCTCCTTGGCATAAAATTCCTGTCAAGGCTATTAGATCTCTGTCTGAAATTATTGTTATTCCAAGTTGTGGCTGAAGCAACTGGTAGTGACTCCTTAATAGAGTTATTACTAATACAAGCCCCAGGATGTGCGGTACAATATTGTTTACCAATTTCCTCAAGTGAAGATAGGCTAGTTGGCTTGCGTTCGTGCAAATAGGACCAAAATGGCTTACTTACAGAGGATAAAACCTTATCCCTCAACAAAAGATCCATAAGGCCATCATAAGTTTTCTCAAAACCTGAGAGTTGAACCCATCTGTTAAAAGTTAATCGTATAGCAGAGATGAATTCTGAGAAGTCCTTTCCAGTTTCAGGAGTCATTGTTTTAAATCTCATACGATATCCCTCTGCATCAAGCTGGTAACGTTTTAATAAGAGAGCTCTTGCAGCTTCATAATTATTTCTAATAGTTTCATCCATGGTACATAAAGCAGTTAATGGCTCCCCACTTAAGAATTCCATAAGTTTAGCACACCATTGAGATTTATCTAATTTATGTGCCTCACAGACACTTTCATAGCGGCTTAGGAAGCATGAAATATCATCAAGACCTGGGTTAAAAATGGGTAAGCGAAATTTATCATTTCCATTATTTTTACCCGAGGAACTAGGAACGTCTAAACCACATTATGACTATTTTGACCTCTTATTTTCAATTCTTCTAAATGAAGAAGCATCATTTCCTTTTCATGTGCTAATGTCAAGGATTTTCTCTTTTCCATTTCTCTTTCATGTTGCATTTTTCTCTCTTCCAAATCAATCATTCTCCTCTTCTCCTCTACTTCATCAAGACGCCTTTTCTCCTCCAATTCAATCATTCTCTTCTTCTCCTCCACCTCTTCAAGACGCCTTTTATCAGCCTTTCTCTCCTCCAATGCTTTCTGTTCCTCTAATTCTTGTTTTGCCTTTGCCAACTCAGACATGGCAAAGTCCTTCAAAACTTCACCTTTATAACCAAATGCTTTGCCCTGCTCGACAAAGTAATCCAATGTAGCCATGTTAACCAATAATGTGACTCACTTAGTCGAAATATAAATATAATGGCTTGTTCCTGTACAGTTTACTGTTAGCAAGTAATGTGGCAGTAGTTTATAGCAATAATAGCAATGCAAATTTATATAATATCAATGTAGTGAAACAGAAGAAAAAAAAATGGTGCAAGAAAAAATTATATATAAAGTAATATCATAAGCAAAGAATATTGATAAACAGTGAAACACTAGCAGTAAGCAAAGAAAATTCTAATGGAGAACAAAAAGAAATACAGCAAATAGGTCAATCTCACTGCTAAAAATAGACAACACAGAACCCAGACAAGGTATAAACAGATAACGTGTATAAACTAAGCGATAGGCAGATGAGAAAAACAGCACGAACAAAACTATCACAAAAATAAGGAAAATGGAACTAGACAACAACGCATTTACAAATGAAAAAACGAAACGTCACAACTAGACATGAATTATCGAAAAAATCACCCAGCAGTCAGATTTCTCGAACCGGTAAATACCACTCAAATGAAATTTACAATACTAGCCCTACAGAATATTCAATGTGCGGTCATCTTGCAATGACATGTTCTCGCTCGCATTGAATCTCCACCCAACCGTCCCGCTAAGACAAAAGAACATGCATAGTATAAGAACAAAAAATGATAGAAAGGATCTACCAACACGCAACTGCTCACTGTGCATAAAAACAGACAGGTTACTTATCTAGAAAAATGCGGACTCCGCCAGATGCTTGCTTGAACATCAAAATTCGGCGCTGTCTGAAGATCGCTGCCACGATGACATGTAGATATGAGGACTCGAACATGTAATGGCCACGAACATCAATGGTAAACAACGGTAGACTTGAATACAGACATTTGAAGGTGAACTTGCATCTTGACAATCATAGCAGACATCATAACGGACAAACTGTCATCTTGAAACGAGAGCCGGCAGTCATGCGCAAAAGGTACCAAAATAATGCAGATCAGGGTCGACGGTGAAAAGGTCATGTATCGTACTTGAAAAAATTCTGCATTCACGATCAGTCTTTTCTTGATATTTAAAAATCGTTCTTGATTTTGATTACGTTCCCCATCCAGACCACCATATATTTCGGTTGTTACGGATGATATTTTCTTCTAGCAGTAATCAGTTGAGCATATTATGAAGTTCAATGAAAGAACAAGCATCGTACTAACAACACGAATGGAGACGGGTAAAACGAACATGACATCAATTGTGACGAATCCATGTCGTGAGGTGGATGGGTCCACAAATATATGGTTGACGTTTAATAACACTTGAAGACAACGACATCATGGAATTGGCATGGCATATTATACATATATATCGTCCTGTCCTTCAACAGTCACGTCTCAACATACATTTCTGGCCGCTGTACTAGATATGAGATCCACCCAAGTAATGTGGGTCAGATAAATGTGGACGCAGAATTATATTTGAATACTTCTCAAGTTATCACGAACCTCTCACTAGGTTCTGAATCATCATCGTAATAATAGTGGCGGCCTTCTAATAAATATATCATGCCACTTGTAGCTCTTCTTCCACAATATATCAGGAGCTTGAATACAATACGTCTTACCACGAAGACCACAGATAACGAAAGGCCAAGAATCGTTACCGTTAGCATAAATTAGTGCAGAACGCATTACGTCATAAACTACCTGTGGCGTATTAAATATTTAGCGTTCAATATAAGTGAAAACCCGTGCAAACACATGATTTAACACAGAGAGACATATTACCGCAAAATAACTGGTAATAGCCTATGTGTGTTTAGGATACAAAAATACATTAATATTCTGTCTTTAACAGGGGGTTGGTGCAAATAAAAAGGGAAGAGGGAGGAAATACGACGAACAAAACTGGGGATGGAAATCTAATTTTCCCTATAAGAAAGACAGAACAATGAACGACATATTTTTTGACATAGATGAGAACTTGGCTCTCAAATCAATTGAACTCTTTGTTCTTGGTCTCTCTAATCGTATCTTCTACACCAGGAGTCTGTATAGGGTAGATCCCGAACTGCCGTTGGATCACCAGGGATTTGGTTTGGTGTGGTTTTAAGGACTATCTTCAATGCATACGGACAACTCTATGAATGCTCAGATCTCCTCTCTTAGATCACACAAGAAGAATCTCAGCGCATTGCATGAACTCCGTAGTACCGGTGAGAATCCTAATGTGTGTATACAGGAACCACACATTTCTATAAATATTTTTGTGATGGGTAGGTTTCCTAATTTTTTTATGTTGACATAACAGCGGCCGTATGACCTGCTCTTTACGATTTTCAACTGCCGAGATATTTTTAACGTGTGCAACTTGCACACGGGACCTCCTATGTTTTCGCCCTTATCCAAGAAGGCTAGGCATCCGATCACTACCTAGGAAATCAGGGGAACCACTGGTTCTGAAAATAAATGCCCATCAATTATATTCCCTGTGTTTGAAGCGAATCCGGTACCTTTAGAATTAGATACGCCATACCTCTGAGCTAATCCGAACCCACAGGAGGTGATATTCCTCAATCCCAATGAAAACTCAATAGAATTAATAAAGCGGGAACAGCCTTTCCTAAACATCTGGAAATTCTTCCAGTACAGCACAAACACAAATATAAGAGAGTTGTGTACTTTCTGGGCTTCTTTATGGTGCGGAATGCTGGAGAGTAACAGAGAAGGAAATGTTGAAATGATCCTCTCTCCACACAATCTGCCTAAAGAAAATTTCTGAATCTTTTGGCCGAATACAATCACTAATCAAGAACTGCTTACTCGGAAATTAAGTTTTATTTTTCCACCTCTCTACTGATGAAATTGCTGACAGTAGTTCGTCAGCCAGGGGTAAACATTATACTCGTTTATAGGCCGCACTTAGTCCAAATACTCTACAACCTGAAAATAACTGTGAAATTAATTTTAAAATTATATCCCTTTAGGAAGCTTAGTGTTTCTAAAGTAGACACCTAGGCTCCTGGGTTACCTGCCAATGTTCTATACTGTAGCAGTCCTTTTATTCTGACATAAATCTAAGATCATTCTGACATAAATCTAAGATCATTCTGACATAAATCTAAGATCATTCTGACATAAATCTAAGATCATTCTGACATAAATCTAAGATGTGATACAGTAGCTAAATAAAGTAACATGGAATTTGAGTGCCTTGTTACCATCTCCAGCCAGGAACTGCTTATAAGGTGCAGCCAAAAAATTGTGTACAACATCATTGCGGGACGACGCTGGAACTGGGTTGGCCACGTCCTCAGAAGAGACCTCGATGCCGTCACAAGAACGGCTATGCTATGGATCCCCTGAAGGAAAGCGACAGAGACGCCGACCAAAAACAATTTGGCGGAGAACTGGAGGCCGTGATACAAAGACTGAACAAGAGCTGGGGCACTGTACGAAGGATGACCGCCAACCGAACAAAGTGGAAGCAGTTTGTTGCTGCTCTACAAGACGCCACCATGAGTGATGGCCACTGACTAATTTGACAGTTGGGGGCTAAGGATCAAAGAATAAGAAGTAGTGTGCCTTGTTAACTTTTTTTTTTTTTTAACTTTTCATTTCATAACTAGTGTAAAAGCCCGTCATAAGACAGGAATCAAATTCAAAAGAACCAATACCTAACGGCAATTTTACTTATTCAAAAGTATTTTTTTTTTAAACCACTGTGCATTACCACAGTACGTGAACTACGAAGCAGCAGCGAGGATCCCAATGTGCGTATACGTGATCACACATTCTATAAATATATTTTTGTGCACACCGTCATTTGCGCATTCTTCTTTGGTTAGTGTTACTATTTTCCGGAGAGTACATATAAGGGAAAAAATACAATTAATGTCTAACTTTCAACCAAAGTTGCATACCTTAGCGTTACACACTGACAGAAAAAGCTGGGATTTTATATATAGGATTTGAATATGTTAGAGTGACTGATTTTCTGAACAGCAGACAAAGTAATGTAACTAATATTGTGGTAATGATTCACAAAAGTTTTAGCTTTCTGTATCAACGCTAGTTAATCGTCTGCTACACGCATGTTTATGTCAATTTACTACTACAACAAACTAGCAACATTGCATAACTTCAATAAATTATATTTTTATTTACAGAAAGTATGATGTCGTCTTCAAATTCAAGTTTGATATTGTGTCTTCTAATTCTGGGATCCATCTATCATGGTAAGTTGTTGTTGTTGTTGTTTAACTAGGGCTGCTGAGCTTCTCGCTCTTTAGCAGCCAATACCAAGTTGAAGACTCCTTGGTATTATCTACACTGTAGATCTAGACTTTTCCTGTGGCTTTTCTACCATTCTGAAACGTGTTGAGCTGAAGTCATGAACCCCAGTTTCTCTAGCTTGTCCTGCATTTAAAGGATCGTCCCATCTGGTCCCAAGCTAGCAGTAAGAAGTGTGTGGCATACTGTGCATTCCCCGCCATCCAAGGGGGGTCTCCAACTATGCAGAGCTAAAATACTGTACTCTGATTCTGGGCTCTCCCAAGGAATTGTCACGTCCTGCACAGAGCCACTTCTCAGCTTCCTCTGCCTATCACTGAGTCCACAGTGAGATCCTTCTGCATGCAGGCAACCAGAGTTAAGTCTGGGGCTCAAGTGACTTCTCCACGCTTAGTGTACAATGCTGGGTCCTCAACAAGTTTCACCACAAGGGGAATCCCTGGAAGTGTGTGGATGATTTCAAGAGTCAATGAGTATGTAATTAGCCTCACAGACGTAGGTTCACTTCCACGTACATATATTGTAGCATTGTGCATAGCTGGTGGTCATATAAGGATGACCCTAGATGTGCCTCCATGCTTATCATGGTAAGTAACAAGCACATTCATTCACTCATTCATTTATCACTTTTCAACACACCCAAGGAGCATAGGCCTTCAACAAACGTATGTCAAGTCTTCCTGTCACGTGCCATCAACTCAAGGTCTTTCCTTGTCGTCTTCATCCCCTTCCTGTCTGTCACCAGCTCTCTTCTATGGTCTACCTCTACCTCTCTTACCCTGAGGGTTCCAAAACAAGGACTGCCTTGTAATGCTATCAATAGGTTTCCTCATTGTGTGTCCTATCCATTTCCAGCGACTTCTTCTCATCTCTTCTTCCCTTGGCGCTTGTCTGGTTCTTGTCACAATTTCCTCATTAGTGATGTTATACCACCCCAATATTTCTATTTTACGAGAGCGTCATTAATGAAAGTCATTAACTTTTTGGTTGTAGATTTTGTTGTTCTCCATGTTTAAGAGCCATACAATAGTACTGACTTGACATTTGAATAGAAAACTCTGATTTTCGTTTTAAGTATGTTTTAAGATGGTTTGGCCATGTCTGCAGAATGGGAGAAGGTCGGCTGCCACGGCAGGTATGGGAGGCTAAGAGCCAGGGATCCAGACCTCCAGGACGACCCAGAGTCCACTGGGAGATCAAAATTAGACAATCTCTGAAGTACCGAAGACTAGAATGGAACCAGGCCAGGTGGAAGACAGCCGATAGGATAGTATGGCGCTCTCTCTTCCAAACCTCTACACCTCACGGTAGAAGAGGAACAACTAAGTCGGTTTTAAACAATAAGAACATTGCCATGGAAAAAGTAACGCACTGTATTTTCTGTCTCTGTAAGTAGTTAGTGAAATTTGTTGAGCGCATTAATTCCTAGACATCTGCATTCCTAGCTGTCCCATATGGTGACATGGGCATCTCGTCTCAGTCAACTCGTCTCGCACGTTTGACATCTTTCTCCAACGTATGTTCCTTTGCGACCGTCAGACAGAGGCCAGAAATACAGTAACGATAAAGGTAGTCTCACAGCGACATTGTCGTAGGGGAGTGAAGTGTTAGAGACCTCACATTTACTAGATCTCAGCTTTATGAAGTAAGGTTTCGTTCCCTTTCTCGCTTCGTTTACCACCCCGAACCCAAAAAGCAGAGGCAGGTACTCATTTTTACAGCTGTGTAGACTGGAACGCGTCTTCCTAGCTGTAAATGGGTACCTGGCTTTGCTCTTGAGTTAGGAAAGGAAAAGGCAGCGAGGAAGGGAACTGGTCACCCCACCTCTTAATGCTGGACTAGTATAGTGGTCTCCAACACTTCACTCCCCTACGTGTCACGGTTTGCCTCCCCTTTGCTCTGCAGTGATGGTCCAGTAATGGCCAAAGCCTAGAGTGTCTAATGAGGGTCTTCAAAGGCATTTACCTTCGCACAATATTACTCTTGGCAGAGATGCAAATAGAAGGATGATGATGCTTCTACCTTGAGGGAATATTCACAAGATATTCAGAAATCAAGAACAATGCTGAATGTGTCTTAGCACAGTTAACTTATTATCTGCCCGACAACTTTTGTGAAGAGATATTTTGTATGATTTAGCTCGTTCATGCCCACAGCTGATTTAATTCAGTGAAATTTTAATTTAGTAGCTCTGTTTTAAGTGTATTTGAGGTGACTGAGACATACTGGTGCAGTTCACCCAAAAGGATTAAATCAACTACAAATTTGTACAAGGGGATTGAAATAAGTCTTTGGCCTGACCATGAAGGACATGTCACAGAGAGCTGAAATTTTGTACAGTGTTTATTCCTTTTCAATATAGCCACCGTCTGAATTGACACACTTCTGCCATCTCTGCTTGACCTTGAAAAGACCTTGGGAGTAGAACACCCTATTTTTCAAACTAAACCAGTCATCACATGCCAGTATAACCTCTTCATCGCTGTCAAAATGATTTCCTTTTAGCTGTTTTTTTAAGATTTGGGAATAGAAAAAAGTCTGATGGAGCCAAATCTGGAGAATATGGTGGGTGTGGAAGGATTTCAATATTCAAATCATTGGCTGCTAGCTGCACAAGCCGTGCTTTGTGAGAGGGCGCGTTGTCTTGAAGCAAAGGAAGATTTTGAGTGAGCGTTATCCCTCGTTTCCTGTCACAACCTTTCTTAGTTTTGTGAGAAGATCTGCATAGTACTGTCCATTAACTGTGTTGCCACGAGGCAGATAATCTTTCAAAAGGACACCTTTGCCATCCCAAAATACAGTCAGCATCACTTTTCCTGCAGATTTCTGCGCCCTCGGCTTGACAGGTGTTGGGAAGCCCGGGGCTTTCCATTGCATGCTGGCAATTTTGGATTCGGGGTCATAATGGTGTACCCAAGTCTCATCTACTGTCACCATGGTCTTCAAAAAAAACGTAGGTGTTTTTCCCTGAAACATCAGAAATTTTATCACAGCTCTGGCCGCCTTCTTTTCCATTGTTTTGTCACATCTTTGGAGCAGCAGATCCGGCCAGTAGGGTATATTGCGCCGTGCACCGTAGCGGGAAAACCCATTGAAGAAACAAACGCGTACTTTACACATTCTGTGCACATATGATGAACTTTAAATGTGCCAAGTTTCATCTTCCTCCTGTGACTCCTTCATGGTCAGGCTCAAGACTTATGTCAATCCCCTTGTATATATACAAATAACACATTTAATAATCAATTATATTTGTAAAATGAATAATTCTTTTGAGAAAAAGGTAATCACCACAGGGTGATGTTATGGATATTGAGGGAATTGTCTGAAAGTTCACTTGGCAGCTTTTAAGTTTGTACTTAACTGCTAGTAAGTTTGTTGGTTTCTGCTCCAGCCGATGGTTGGTTCTTTGCAGGCTATGGACAGATTCAGTATAGTCACTGGTCAAGTCTAGAGGGTGTGACACGCTCCAAGAAATACCAGGAAGTAATCATGAAGCTGGTCCAATGTCTTCAAGATCCGTCTGATGTTGGTGTCTAGCGTTGACAGCAGGTCACTTATACCACACACTTTGTTCCAGAGATAGCACCCTCAACTGGTGCCACCGACTAGTATTATGAAAGAAGAGAAACAAATACCCTCCTGAGTATTAGGTTTTGTGACACACAATCATGTCTCTCTCTCTCCCCCCCCCCCCCCCCCGCCTTTCCATTCCACCATCCCATCCACCTCGGAACTTTACCCTGTCTGAGCATTAATATTAATCCCAGTGAGCGGAAAACATTCATAACATTTATATTGAATATCTTTACATTTGCACTGGTTGAAAAGGTGAATAATATATTAAGTATGCACATCAATTATATCATCATCCACTCCCTGCTCCATATTGATCTTGGGACTACCTCTGCTTTTGGTTCTCTATGAAAAAACCCGCATAAAGCAGTCCCCAGCTCTTACAGTGGTGGTCCATGAAATCATCATTCTATATGCTGAGGTTGCCAGCCTCATTTGACTTGGGCATCCACTAGCAATTTTTACATGTTAATAAATGCAAAATATAGAATTTAAAAATGTACAACTCATCCAAAAATCTCTTGGGAATACTGACTTCTGGCTCAGAAAAAATAGTGACGGCAACCTCTTTAAGATGCCTCTTACACGCAGTCAAGGGTATTACTTTACACTAGACTCCCACTCTGACTTTGTGTGCATATTCCTAGGATTCCGGCTTTCCGTGTTAATGTAGGTAGAGTTGTCTTGAGATATGTCCACAAGATGCTCAAACAAGGTCCGGTCCGATAAATGGAATTCTGATCCTATTCAATTGTATTCAATCATGCGTGTTATGATGGGGTTTATCCCAACAATTTCCTCATAGGAAAATTCTACGTAATTTTTTTAAAGTTACTTTCCATATTAGTAATTGTTATTTCCGTCGATTATCGTTCCCGTTTACACTCACGACTACTCACATTATCACAAATAATGTCTTCCCGGAAATGTATTACAACATTCCGTCTTTCAGATGCGTGTCTGTAATAGGTCACCGCCTGTATAATTTACTGCCCTGTACCTGTGCAAAGAATCATTCATCGTGTGACCATCTGGGTTGTGTTCTCTCCTAGAGAGAAATTAGGAAGTTACAATAGCCATATCAGAGCTAACCAAGCTCGCGGGGCGATCTTCGTGTTAATCTGGCGCGGCAGTGTCTGGTACACGAGAATTTTACCAACATGACTGTCCGTCAATCTTACATCACCTGCCTACTCTCTCAGCAAGGATGATCAGGTAAACAGACATGACGAATTATTACAGGAAGAAGTGTAAACAATGACTTGAAAATACCAAATATTGTCCGAGGTAGGAAAATAGAACGTGAAGAGCACAAACTGAATTACGGGATGGCATAAGAAATAAAAAGTTTCGAGGAGACTCTGTGACACTACGGCAGTATCTGCTATGGGACTACATTTATTTTTTAGACTGAAACATGGTGCTATCAGGTCCCTTTAACTTGAGAATCAAGCGAGGAATAAAGTACTACTGGGTAAAGTAAAAGAGTGGCGACGGTTGTTCAACATGTAGTCCAAAAACACCAGACATAACACTTTTTTTAACATTTTCATCTCCAGGAATACACACATTCAGAATACCTGATGCTGACCACGGTATCTTGGACCAGAGTGATCAGCAGTCGCAGATTCTACCATCTAGCACCACGCATGATAGGAACTTCCAGCATTTCAGAAATACAGTCGCTTCTTACAAAGACCGCTTCCACTCCAATTATAGGTCTCTTGGTGGATCTTTAGAAGAAAATGGCGCTGAAACTGCTGAAGATTTTTCCGAGGACACTGACGTTAAATCAAATGAATCACCTGGAGCATATTTTAATTTGTTATCAGGTGTCAGTGCTACTCCTTTCTCAGGTTACAGACCAGTATTCTTGTCTGATGTTTCTTCTAGTTCCGCGTCAGATTCAACCCTCTTTGTCTCGGGTGCCTATCCTAACTCCATGTTAGATTCTAAGACCATTTATTCGTCTGGTTTCAGTCTTGGTTACACCTCAGATTCAAACCATTTGTTCTGGTCTGGGGAATTTCCAAGTCCCTCATCGAGTTATGCTTCAAATTCTACACCCACTTATTCTTCGGCTTTCAATCCCAGCTTCGCTTCAGGTTCAAAAACTGAAGCTCCTTCCGGAGTTTACTCTAGTTACTCTTTGGATTCTACAACACCTATTTACTCTTCGGTCTTCTATCCCAGCTTCGCCTCAGATTCAAGAGCTGTATCTCCTTCCGGAGTTTACTCTTTGGATTCTACAACACCTATTTACTCTGCGGTCTTCTATCCCAGCTTCGCCTCAGATTCAAGAGCTGTATCTCCTTCCGGAGTTTACTCTTTGGATTCTACAACACCTATTTACTCTTCGGTCTTCTATCCCAGCTTCGCCTCAGATTCAAGAGCTGTATCTCCTTCCGGAGTTTACTCTTTGGATTCTACAACACCTATTTACTCTTCGGTCTTCTATCCCAGCTTCGCCTCAGATTCAAGAGCTGTATCTCCTTCCGGAGTTTACTCTTTGGATTCTACAACACCTATTTACTCTGCGGTCTTCTATCCCAGCTTCGCCTCAGATTCAAGAGCTGTATCTCCTTCCGGAGTTTACTCTTTGGATTTTACAACACCTATTTACTCTTCGGTCTTCTATCCCAGCTTCGCCTCAGATTCAAGAGCTGTATCTCCTTCCGGAGTTTACTCTTTGGATTCTACAAACACCTATTTACTCTTCGGTCTTCTATCCCAGCTTCGCCTCAGATTCAAGAGCTGTATCTCCTTCCGGAGTTTACTCTTTGGATTCTACAACACCTATTTACTCTGCGGTCTTCTATCCCAGCTTCGCCTCAGATTCAAGAACTGTATCTCCTTCCGGAGTTTACTCTTTGGATTCTACAACACCTATTTACTCTTCGGTCTTCTATCCCAGCTTCGCCTCAGATTCAAGAGCTGTATCTCCTTCCGGAGTTTACTCTTTGGATTCTACAACACCTATTTACTCTGCGGTCTTCTATCCCAGCTTCGCCTCAGATTCAAGAACTGTATCTCCTTCCGGAGTTTACTCTTTGGATTCTACAACACCTATTTACTCTGCGGTCTTCTATCCCAGCTTCGCCTCAGATTCAAGAACTGTATCTCCTTCCGGAGTTTACTCTTTGGATTCTACAACACCTATTTACTCTGCGGTCTTCTATCCCAGCTTCGCCTCAGATTCAAGAACTGTATCTCCTTCCGGAGTTTACTCTTTGGATTCTACAACACCTATTTACTCTGCGGTCTTCTATCCCAGCTTCGCCTCAGATTCAAGAACTGTATCTCCTTCCGGAGTTTACTCTTTGGATTCTACATCACCTATTTACTCTGCGGTCTTCTATCCCAGCTTCGCCTCAGATTCAAGAACTGTATCTCCTTCCGGAGTTTACTCTTTGGATTCTACAACACCTATTTACTCTGCGGTCTTCTATCCCAGCTTCGCCTCAGATTCAAGAACTGTATCTCCTTCCGGAGTTTACTCTTTGGATTCTACAACACCTATTTACTCTGCGGTCTTCTATCCCAGCTTCGCCTCAGATTCAAGAACTGTATCTCCTTCCGGAGTTTACTCTTTGGATTCTACAAACACCTATTTACTCTGCGGTCTTCTATCCCAGCTTCGCCTCAGATTCAAGAACTGTATCTCCTTCCGGAGTTTACTCTTTGGATTCTACAACACCTATTTACTCTGCGGTCTTCTATCCCAGCTTCGCCTCAGATTCAAGAACTGTATCTCCTTCCGGAGTTTACTCTTTGGATTCTACAACACCTATTTACTCTGCGGTCTTCTATCCCAGCTTCGCCTCAGATTCAAGAACTGTATCTCATTCCGGAGTTTACTCTTTGGATTCTACAACACCTATTTACTCTGCGGTCTTCTATCCCAGCTTCGCCTCAGATTCAAGAACTGTATCTCCTTCCGGAGTTTACTCTTTGGATTCTACAACACCTATTTACTCTGCGGTCTTCTATCCCAGCTTCGCCTCAGATTCAAGAACTGTATCTCCTTCCGGAGTTTACTCTTTGGATTCTACAACAACTATTTACTCTTCGGTCTTCTATCCCAGCTTCGCCTCAGATTCAAGAACTGTATCTCCTTCGGGAGTTTACTCTTTGGATTCTACAACACCTATTTACTCTGCGGTCTTCTATCCCAGCTTCGCCTCAGATTCAAGAACTGTATCTCCTTCGGGAGCTGACTCTAGTTATTCTTTACATACTACACAAACTTATTCGTCGGCTTTTTATCCCATTTTCCCTTCATATTCCAGAACATTATACTCGTCGGGAGTTTACTCTAGTTACTTTCTAGATTCTACACAGGTCTACACCAGCCACCCATCAGATTTGTCTGCATTCTCATCAGAAGCCTACACCAGCCACACATCACATTTGTCTGTATTCTCATCAGAAGTCTACACCAGCCACAGATCAGATTTGTCTGTATTCTCATCAGAAGTCCACACCAGCCACACATCAGATCTGTCTATATTCTCACCAGAAGTCTACACCAGCCACACATCAGACTTGTCTCCATTCTCACCAGAAGTCTACACCAGCCAAACATCAGATTTGACTGTATTCTCATCAGAAGTCTACACCAGCCACACATCAGATTTACCTGTATTCTCATCAGAAGTCTACACCAGCCACACATTAGATTTACCTGTATCCTCATCAGAAGTCTACACCAGCCACACATCAGATTTGTCTGTATTCTCATCAGAAGTCTACACCAGCCACACATCAGATCTGTCTATATTCTCATCAGAAGTCTACACCAGCCACACATCAGATTTGTCTGTATTCTCATTAGAAGTCTACACCAGCTACACATCAGATTTGTCTGTATTCTCATCAGAAGTCTACACCAGCAACGCACCAGATTTGTCTGTATTCTCATCAGAAGTCTACCCCAGCCACACATCCAATTTGTCTGTACTTTCATCAGATATCTATCCCCCAACAACACATCAGATTTGTCTGTACTTTCATCAAATATATACTCCAGCCACACATCCGATTTGTCTGTACTTTCTTCAGAGATCTACCCCAGTCACACATCCGATTTGTCTGTTACTATCACCAGAGATCTACACCAGCTACACATCCCATTTGTCTGTACTATCGTCAGAGATCTACCCCAGCTACACATCCTATTTGTCTGTACTATCCTCAGAAATCTCCCCCTGCAAAACATTCTGTTTGTCTGTAATATCATCAGAGATCTACCCCAGCCACACATCCGATTTGTCCGTACTTTCATCAGAGATCTACTCCAGCCACACACCCGATCTGTCTATACTTTCACCAGATATCTATCCCAGCAACACATCAGATTTGTCTGTACTTTCATCAAGTATTTACTCCAGCAACACATCAGATTTAACTGTATTCTCATCAAATATCTACTCCAGTCACACATCCTATTTATCTGTACTTTCATCAGAGATCTACTCCAGTCACACATCCGAATTTGTCTGGACTTTCATCAGAGATCTTACCACAGGCCACACATCCTATTTATCTGTACTTTCATCAGAGATCAATCCAAGCTACACATCCGATTTGTCTGTACTTTCATCAGAGATTCTACCCCAGCTACACATCAGATTTGTCTGTATTCTCATTAGACGTCTACACCAGCCAAACCTCAGATTTGTCTGTATTCTCATCAGAAGTCTACACCAGCCAAACATCAAATTTACCTGTATTTTTTTTCATCAGAACTCTACACCAGCCAAACATCAGATTTGACTGTATTCTCATCAGAAGTCTACACCAGCAACGCACCAGATGTGTCTGTATTCTCATCAAATATCTACTCCAGTCACACATCCGATTTGTCTGCACTTTCATCAGAGATCTACTCCAGTCACACATCCGAATTGTCTGTACTTTCATCAGAAGTCTACATCAGCCAAATATCAAATTTACCTGTATTCTCATCAGAAGTCTTTGTTTACACCAGCCAAACATCAGATTTGTCTGTATTCTCATCAGAAGTCTACATTAGCCACACATCAGATTTGTCTGTATTATCATCAGAAGTCTACACCAGCCACACATCAGATCTGTCTATTTTCTCATCAGAAGTCTACACCAGCTACACATCAGATTTGTCTGTATTCTCATTAGAAGTCTACACCAGCCAAACCTCAGATTTGTCTGTATTCTCATCAGAAGTCTACACCAGCAACGCACCAGATTTGTCTGTATTCTCTTCAGAAGTCTACCCCAGCCACACATCCGATTTGTCTGTACTTTCATCAGATATCTATCTCAACAACACATCAGATTTGTCTGTACTTTCATCAAAAATATACTCCAGCCACACATCCGATTTGTCTGTACTTTCTTCAGAGATCTACCCCAGTCACACATCCGATTTGTCTGTACTATCACCAGAGATCTACACCAGCTACACATCCCATTTGTCTGTACTATCATCAGAGATCTACACCAGCTACACATCCCATTTGTCTGTACTATCATCAGAGATCTACCCCAGCCAAACATCCGATTTATCTGTAATATCATCAGAGATCTACCCCAGCCACACATCCGATTTGTCCGTACTTTCATCAGAGATCTACTCCAGCCACACACCCGATCTGTCTATACTTTCACCAGATATCTATCCCAGCAACACATCAGATTTGTCTGTACTTTCATCAAGTATTTACTCCCAGCACCCAAAAACACATCAGATTTGACTGTATTCTCATCAAATATCTACTCCAGTCACACATCCGATTTGTCTGCACTTTCATCAGAGATCTACTCCAGTCACACATCCGAATTGTCTGGACTTTCATCAAAGATCTACCACAGCCACACATCCTATTTATCTGTACTTTCATCAGAGATCTATCCCAGCTACACATCCGATTTGTCTGTACTTTCATCAGAGATCTACCCCAGCCACACATCAGATTTGTCTGTATTCTCATTAGACGTCTACACCAGCCAAACCTCAGATTTGTCTGTATTCTCATCAGAAGTCTACACCAGCCAAACATCAAATTTACCTGTATTTTCATCAGAAGTCTACACCAGCCAAACATCAGATTTGACTGTATTCTCATCAGAAGTCTACACCAGCAACGCACCAGATGTGTCTGTATTCTCATCAAATATCTACTCCAGTCACACATCCGATTTGTCTGCACTTTCATCAGAGATCTACTCCAGTCACACATCCGAATTGTCTGTACTTTCATCGGAAGTCTACATCAGCCAAACATCAAATTTACCTGTATTCTCATCAGAAGTCTACACCAGCCAAACATCAGATTTGTCTGTATTCTCATCAGAAGTCTACACTAGCCACACATCAGATTTGTCTGTATTATCATCAGAAGTCTACACCAGCCACACATCAGATCTGTCTATTTTCTCATCAGAAGTCTACACCAGCTACACATCAGATTTGTCTGTATTCTCATTAGAAGTCTACACCAGCCAAACCTCAGATTTGTCTGTATTCTCATCAGAAGTCTACACCAGCAACGCACCAGATTTGTCTGTATTCTCATCAGAAGTCTACCCCAGCCACACATCCGATTTGTCTGTACTTTCATCAGATATCTATCCCAACAACACATCAGATTTGTCTGTACTTTCATCAAATATATACTCCAGCCACACATCCGATTTGTCTGTACTTTCTTCAGAGATCTACCCCAGTCACACATCCGATTTGTCTGTAATATCATCAGAGATCTACCCCAGCCACACATCCGATTTGTCCGTACTTTCATCAGAGATCTACTCCAGCAACACACCCGATCTGTCTATACTTTCATCAGATATCTATCCCAGCAACACATCAGATTTGTCCGTACTTTCATCAGAGATTTACTCCAGCCACACACCCGATCTGTCTATACTTTCATCAGATATCTATCCGAGCAACAAATCAGATTTTTCTGTACTTTCATCAAATATTTACTCCCAGCAACAACATCAGATTTGACTGTATTCTCATCAAATATCTACTCCAGTCACACATCCAATTTTGTCTGCACTTTCATCAGAGATCTACTCCAGTCAAACATCCGAATTGTCTGGACTTTCATCAGAGATCTACCACAGCCACACATCCTATTTATCTGTACTTTCATCAGAGATCTATCCCAGCTACACATCCGATTTGTCTGTACTTTCATCAGAGATCTACCCCAGCCACACATCAGATTTGTCTGTATTCTCATTAGACGTCTACACCAGCCAAACCTCAGATTTGTCTGTATTCTCATCAGAAGTCTACACCAGCCAAACATCAAATTTACCTGTATTCTCATCAGAAGTCTACACCAGCCAAACATCAGATTTGTCTGTATTCTCATCAGAAGTCTACACTAGCCACACATCAAATTTGTCTGTATTATCATCAGAAGTCTACACCAGCCACACATCAGATCTGTCTATTTTCTCATCAGAAGTCTACACCAGCTACACATCAGATTTGTCTGTATTCTCATTAGAAGTCTACACCAGCCAAAACTCAGATTTGTCTGTATTCTCATCAGAAGTCTACACCAGCAACGCACCAGATTTGTCTGTATTCTCATCACAAGTCTACGCCAGCCACACATCCGATTTGTCTGTTCTTTCATCAGATATCTATCCCAACAACACATCAGATTTGTCTGTACTTTCATCAAATATATACTCCAGCCACACATCCGATTTGTCTGTACTTTCTTCAGAGATCTACCCCAGTCACACATCGGATTTGTCTGTACTATCATCAGAGATCTACACCAGCTACACATCCGATTTGTCTGTACTATCATCAGAGATCTACCCCAGCCAAACATCCGATTTGTCTGTAATATCATCAGAAATATACCCCAGCCACACATCCGATTTGTCCGTACTTTCATCAGAGATCTACTCCAGCAACACACCCGATGTGTCTATACATTCATCAGTTATCTATCCCAGCAACACATCAGATTTTTTCCGTACTTTCATCAAATAATTACTCCAGCAACACATCAGATTTGACTGTATTCTCATCAAATATCTACTCCAGTCACACATCCGATTTGTCTGCACTTTCATCAGAGATCTACCCCAGTCACACATCCGATTTGTCTGTACTTTCATCAGAGAATTACCACAGCCACACATCCTATTTATCTGTACTTTCATCAGAGATCTATCCCAGCTACACTTCCGATTTGTCTGTACTTTCATCAGACATCTACCCCAGCCACACATCAGATTTGTCTGTATTCTCATTAGACGTCTACACCAGCCAAACCTCAGATTTGTCTGTATACTCATCAGAAGTCTACACCAGCAAAGCATCAGATTTGTCTGTAATCTCATCAGAAGTCTACACCAGCCAAACATCAGGTTTGTCTGTATTCTCATCAGAAGTCTACCCCAGCCACACATCCGATTTGTCTGTATTTTCATCAGAAGTTTACACCAGCCAAACATCAAATTTACCTGTATTCTCATCAGACGTCTACACCAGCCAAACATCAGGTTTGTCTGTATTCTCATCAGAAGTCTACCCCAGCCACACATCCGATTTGTCTGTACTTTAATCAGATATCTATCCCAACAACACATCAGATTTGTCTGTACTTTCATCAAATATATACTCCAGCCACACATCAGATATGTCTGTATTCTCATCAAATATCTACTCCAGCCACACATCCGATTTGTCTGTACTTTCTTCAGAAATCTACCCCAGTCACACATCCGATTTGTCTGTACTATACTCAGAGATCTACACCAGCTACACATCCGATTTGTCTGTACTATCATAAGAGATCTACCCCAGCCAAACATCCGATTTATCTGTACTTTCATCAGAGATCTATCCCAGCTACACTTCCGATTTGTCTGTACTTTCATCAGAGATCTACCCCAGCCACACATCAGATTTGTCTGTATTCTTATTAGACGTCTACACCAGCCAAACCTCAGATTTGTCTGTATTCTCTTCAGAAGTCTACACCAGCAACAACATCAGATTTGTCTGTAATTTCATCAGAAGTCTACACCAGCCAAACATCAGATTTGACTGTATTCTCATCAGAAGTCTACACCAGCCACACATCCGATTTGTCTGTACTTTCATCAAATATTTACTCCAGCCACACATCAGGTTTGACTGTATTCTCATCAACTATCTACTCCAGTCACACATCCGATTTGTCTGTACTTTCATCAGAGATCTACCCCATTTTTTCATCCGATTTGTCTGCACTTTCATCAGAGATCTACCCCAGTCACACATCCGATTTGTCTGTACTTTTATCAGAGATCTACCACGGCCACACATCCTATTTATCTGTACTTTTATCAGAGATCTATCCCAGCTACACATCCGATTTGTCTGTACTTTCATCAGAGATTTACCCCAGCCACACATCAGATTTGTCTGTATTCTCATTAGACGTCTACACCAGCCAAACCTCAGATTTGTCTGTATTCTCATAAGAAGTCTACACCAGCAACGCATCATATTTGTCTGTATTCTTATCAGAAGTCTACACCAGCCAAACATCAGATTTGACTGTATTCTTATCAGAAGTCTACACCAGCCACACATCCGCTTTGTCTGTATTCTCATCAGAAGTCTACAAAAGCCAAACATCAAATTTACCTGTATTCTCATCAGAAGTCTACACCAGCCACACATCAGATTTGTCTGTATTCTCATCAGAAGTCTACACTAGCCACACATCAGATTTGTCTGTATTATCATCAGAAGTCTACACCCGCCAAACATAAGATTTGACTGCATTCTCATCAGACGTCTACCCCAGCCACACATTCTATTTATCTGTACTTTCATCAGATATCTACCCCTGCCACATATCAGATTTGTTTGTACTTTTGTCAGATATCTCTCTCAGCCACACATTACATTTGTCTGTACTTTCATCAGATATCTATCCCAGCAGCAACACATCAGATTTGTCTGTACTTTCATCAAATATTTACTCCAGCACAACATCAGATTTGACAGTATTCTCATCAAATATCTACTCCAGTCACACATCCGATTTGTCTGTACTTTCATCAGAGATCTACCCCAGTTTTTCATCCGATTTGTCTGCAGTTTCATCAGAGATCTACCCCAGTCACACATCCGATTTGTCTGTACTATCATCAGAGATCTACCCCAGCCACACATCCGATTTGTCTGTACTTTCATCAGATATCTATCCCAGCAATACATCAGATTTGTCTGTACTTTCATCAAATATTTATTCCAGCCACACATCAGATTTGTCTGTATTCTCATTAAATAGATGCTCCAGCCACACATCCGATTTGTCTGTACTTTCATCAGAGATCTACCCCAGCTACACATCCGATTTGTCTGTACAATCATCAGAGATCTACCCCAGCTACACATCCGATTTGTCTGTACTATCATCAGAGATCTACCGCAGCCAAACATCCGATTTATCTGTACTATCATCAGAGATCTACCCCAGCCACACATCCGATCTGTCCGTAATTTCATCAGAGATCAACTCCAGCCACACACCTTATTTGTCTGTACTTTCATCAGATATCTATCCCAGCAACACATCAGATTTTATGTACTTTCATCAAATATTTACTCCAGCCACACATCAGATTCGACTGTATTCTCATCAAATATCTACTCCAGCCACACGTCCGATTTGTCAGTACTTTTATCACAGATCTACCCCAGTGATAAGTGTAGAGATTGATTCATACTGGGGCATTACTGATAAGTGTAGATAAGTGTAAGTCAATTAGTGGTGGGTTCATGTGGTAATGGACGATAGATGATTCTTGAATATCAACGCCACACAGGCACCACTGACACTTACTTACTGTAATGTTTAGGACAGGATAATCCTGGTCTATTTATATTTAGGTATACGCCCACACAGAGCTCTTTATAAATATTGGTTACTGCTGTCACTATGCCTTGAATGCTCAATGTAGGTGTGTACTGGTACATTCATCCATCACAGTGACACACATTGAATTCATGTATCGTTGAACGAAGAGTAACGTTTAAATAATTGTTTATTCACGTTACACACAGACGACGACATAGACGAAAGAACAGCATAAAGTACATGATATTGAATAAAGGTATTCATGAAGCTCCCACACTCCACAGCGCTTAAGTACAGCGCCTAATGGCGCACACCTCATATATATGCACGTACACCACTCCTAAAGAACTGCGCTCACCGCAGTTATAAATATGGCCTCATAAACTTATAGCATAATGGTGCACTTCTCATTGAAGATGGACCATCACGATTTCCTCAAAGGACTACGTCCCCCCTTCTCCACCAAGGTCTGCTCCCCGGCAGTTGAATAATCATCGTCAGCTATATATATTCAAGGCCTAATCATAAATAGTGGTGCACTTCCTCTAGAAGATGCACCTCACCATATTCCTCAAAGGAAAGACTGCGCACACAGCAGTCTGCAGTAATATAAACCTGCAATAATATCTATATATGGCCTACAAAGTCATGTCTTCCTCTCAGACTCTATATATGGCCTAATCTCCTTCACAAAAAATGTCTCTGGCCTATAAAAGTAATCTCTCTACCTCTTGGACTCTTCATAGCGCCTACATAGACTAGTGGTATACTTCTCACAGAACGTGCCCAATAACCAACTCACTCATAAGCTGCATCTACTGCAGTCATAAATATTAATACATACCATCCTCCAATAATCTAACACATGGAAGAATACATATGCAGGAAGAATATTCAGATACAGGCCTGTTCAAAAAGTCTCCACCGAGACACACATTGAAAAACACTCTACCATTTTCACCGAACACTGGTCGGGAACACACTTTGAAAAAACACCAGGGTTGACTTCACTCTGTCAACACCAGAACCCAACTGCCTAGCGGTCACAAAAAATTCCCGCCTAAAACAGTCACGGGACTTCGCAGTTCACCACCGCTCAGTCCCTTCACGGTTAAGCCGTGAGAACTCACACAGTTCTACAATACAGAACAGCGCTCAAGACGCTATCTGCCTTCTGACTTCTATCATATATTTGTTAACCCAATTTTACCGTTAATCAAGTCTTCAAGTGATGTAACCCTTAATTTACTTTGTCCAACCCGTCTACAAAAGTATCGCCTCCCCTTTTAACCTTAACATCCTACCACCACCTCCGGAGAAAAAAATGATTTATCATTTTTTTAACAAAAACTACATCAATGAAAAATGAGGGGTCAGCTAAGCTCTAAAAAAAAATACTGATACAAAAATTAGCTTATGTTAAGGTTATAATAATACATCGACAAAAAATATAAGCAAGTGTACAATAAAACAAATTATACACAATAATCTGCTAAGTACACTAAATAATCAGTTTCAAAAACAAAGTAAAGTATGTTCACTGTAGAGCAAGTAGTATACAATAACTAGAAAGTAACAGACAAGATCAAGCAAAAGAAGCATGATCAACATAAAAAATCAGCAATGAAATCAATATAGTATTAAAGATCAATAATACCATATGATAACAATCAAGTAAATCAATTCCTTACATCAAACTAGATACGACCAACATAAATAGCTACCTCATACCAAACCATATAATCAACATAACAATCCTAAGGAAGGAAGTATACGAAGTGTAAGGAGTAAACGATATGCAAATAGAATTAAGTGACACCTAGATGAAACATAGAATCATCACCAAAGTATATAAAACTGCTACTGAATAAATCCAAGAGAAAATATGGAATGAAACAAAGAACAATCCGTAAAGGAAGAAAGGAATACAAGAAATGAATGTATAGAAAAGAGGCAATACTACATTCCAATAACTATCTAAACAAACAAAGTATTGTATAAAAAATACAATCATGACCGAAAATCATACAATAAAAAAGACATAAATATATATATATATACTAAACACTAAACGAAGGATATAAGTAGATTAATGCATAATAAATAATTTAGCCAAGTTAAAATACTTATTCATAACTAAAATGAAGTATCACAGGCATCACACACAAAAAAGTGTGATTTGTAAAAACACAAATATCACAATCTCAAAAGAAAAAAAAATTATTATCTTTTTTCTCTCTCTCTTCTCTTTCCTTAAATGTGGAAATATCAATATATTATTACACCTAGTGTACAATTAAGCACTGGACATATAAAAAATACAATACTTTCACAAAGAAAAAAAAACAAATACATTTTTCAAAATTACAATACAAAAAAGTTTCTTAAAGCTAAGTTAAATAAAAATAGTATTTTAAATTTTTACAAGTTTCAACCTGTAATTAATAAATCAAAAATGAAATGAGCTTTAACAAAATGTGAGACATAAAAAAAATATTTACATTTCTAAATAAACACAAATGAGCACCTATAAAAACCACACTATTAACATTATACCAACTTGCACATATAAACATAACATTATTTCTCATGAACAAGTGTTTAAGTCAGACTACTAAATTCTTCCAACAAACAATAGTTTCTGCTCTCTGACAATTCTACATATATAGTTTAGTTCCAAAATAACAATCCATCACCCAACAATTACTTCATATAACCTCTGTATATGGTAATATATTAACCAAGCAGTCAGATACGAAAAAGAAAAAACAAATTTAGCAACCAAAAAAAACCTCTCTGAAAGCGACTAACGCATATTCGTAACTAATGAGTTTGTGCTTAGGCTGGCAATCTCATGTAAAAAACTATTCTAACAATTAGTCCTGCAAAATCATATCAATGTTTTGATGTAACAGCTATAATAGCAGCAAACTTGACAACAAAGCACATATGGTCGAATACAATATGAGAAAATGAAATAGTCGTATATAAATACAAAAAATTCATAATTTCATCAACAACAAAAATAACAATCAAAGACAAGTCGCTGCAAAATGCAATGTTACAATTCATTACAATGATAATACGTACAATGTTTATCCACAATACAATTATGTAAATAACAAGACAGAGTACAAATAATGCATAAATATGGACATACACAATATCCAATGTAACATATATACAATGCAATCAATATTATACTATACAATAATACATTATCCTAGAAAAATCAAGTATAAGAAACATTGTAGTAATCTTGAATCAATTCCTAAAGAAAAAAATAAATAGATTACAACTCCGGTGTATAGTATTCTGTAAACTGCACGGGATGACATCAAATAATACTGGGTCAACATACAGGCTGGGTTACGCTTTGATTGAGCACACGGTCGAAAGTAACAAACATTTCTTTCACAGCTACAGAAAAAGGCACGCTGCGTTTATCGCATAGGTCAAAAAATACTGAAATCGAGAAATGACGGTCATTCACACCAGTAGTGCTGAAATAAAGTTACACTCAACAACTTGGGTCAACCGAGAAAATACTCATCTCGTAATCCAAAAAACATAATAACAGTAGTAGTACTTGGGACATCAATAGCTACTGTTACTTTATTTACCATCAATAACTTTGGGCTTTTGTTGCGCAAAATGTGTAGTAATATTTAGAGAATTATTATCTCTATTACTATTCCCCTTATTATTCCATTTGTTCTGCTTAGAACTACAGTTAGCATTGTTGTGCTTAACATCTCTCCTATGATAGAAATATCTGGTAAATGAATCTTTTTGACTCTTAGAACAATTACTATCTGGTTTGTAATCTTTAATCTAATTATCCCTACTATAATTTCTCAACTTTTCAGAATCAAAACTTTGAATTCTGTTAGACTGTCTCTGGTTTCTTAGAGAGGAAAAACTACCATTACATGGGCTTCCTTGGTACTGTCTAACATTATGGTTAATCTTTTTACCAAAACTGTTGTTATTCTTTTCTATGGTAACATGCTTATTTGCTGTATCACACTGTTTATATTGCGTATGACAAGCAGTGGAACTCATCGAATCCTTATGGTTACCACTATGATGTTTGTTATATTTATTACTAGAACTGGATATTACACATGAAGTATCTTTGCTGGTTTGACGCCAATAGTCATTAATCTTCAACGCAGCGTCTTCCGTACGTGGGAAATTGTATTTGCCACGCCGGGATTTACGTCCATCATGTTCGATTTTCGTATTCGCTAAGAGTGTATAGGGCAGGCTCTTTGCTTGCTTTACTTTTTGATAACTATCCTTCTGTCTACTATTGTCAACATTGACAGTAGACAATCCTTTGATGCCTAAAACAACATCTACCAAACCATGCACTCTTGTTCTCAGTTCAGTAATTTCAGCAATATTAAGAGAAATCTCTTGGTTTAGTTTTTTATTTAAGTTATCACATGTCATAAATTTGCCTCTCTCTTCTCTTAGTAACTTCTCAATCTCAGCTACTTTTTCTTCTTCCACCGTTAACTCTTTCAATCTCTCCCTCTCATCCTTTACCTATCTCATTATTATGGCTATTTCTAAGTCCATTAACCTTCTCCGGAGATACATTATTTACTTCTTTGATTCTGCGACTGAGAATCGAACTGTCCATAAACAGATTAGTAAATGTTTCATTACATAACTTCTCACATTTCTTGGCCTGAATTTTTAATTTTTTCATGTATATCCGTCTTTTCTTGCACTTTCCGAGTGAGATTACCTATTACGCTATTCTTATGTTCCATCCGAACTTCCAAGTCTTTTACTCTACTGCATTCTGAGTCTAATGATGCTTTCACACTAGAAAGCTCCAAGTTTGATTTATGCAAATCACTTGTGAGTTTAGACACTGTTTCTTGTAGTTTTCTCTTCTCAGCTATATCCTGCAAGATAACACTGGCTAACAAAAAAAAAATTTTTTTTCTTTCTCTAACATTTCTATGTTTTTCTGGTCAATTTTAATGCGCTGTTTTTAAATCTGCAAACCGTTTTTCTCTATCAGGTCGGGATCTCTAGAAATACGCAATTGAAGTTTTTTAACAACCCATACAGTATTACAACATCATTTGTACAAGAAGTATAACAGTTATGTAGGCTTGAATTTCTTTGCAGTCGACTTTCGTCGGTGAATGGCATGTGGTACATCGCGATGAAGCATCCAACAATAATCGGCAAGCATGGTCACACTCCACCGTCCTTGATAACGTGACTCCATTACGGCGATATCTTGATGGAATCGTTCTCCATGTTCATCGCTGACTTCGCCAAGGTTGTCATGGAAAAAGTCAAGATGCGAATCGAGCAAATGGATTTTGAGGGACATGTTACATCCCATAATTCTGTATGCATCTATGCACTGCTTAACAATATGCACATAGTCGACAGATTTGTGATTTCCCAGACAGTTATCGACGATCGATTTGAATGCCATCCATGCGCGAAGTTCACTACCATGTAACAAGTTTTCGAATTGTTTGTCTGCAATAACTTTCCTAATTTGAGGTCCTACAAAGATACCTTCCTTTATCTTTGCATCGCTAATTTGCGGAAACTTTTCTCGAAGATAAGTGAAAGCTTTGCTCATTTTATCTAACGCTTTTACGAAATTCTTCATGAGCCCCAACTTTATATGTAACGGTGGTAAAATGATGCTGTCTTTGTTAACTAATGGCTCGTGTATTACATTTTTATGCCCGAGCTGCATACGATCCCTGATAGGCCACACCTTTTTTGCATAATGTTCCTGTCTGTTGCGGCTGTCACATTTACATAGGAAGCAACACAATTTAGCATACCCAGTCTGCATGCCCGTGAGAATTGCAATGACCTTTAGGTCTCCACAAATCCGCCATTGGTAGTCATTGTACTTTATTTTTGCCAAAAGTATAGCCATATTGTCATAAGTTTCTTTCATATGAACAGAGTAGGCGACTGGAATTGATGAAAATAAATTTCCATTATGCAATAACACGGCTTTTAGACTAGTCTTGGAAGAGTCAATGAAAAGTCGCCATTCGTTGACTATGTGCTCATGACCGAGGTGCACCATTAGACCTTTTACATCTTTGCAATAGCAAATATCATCATCCATCGCAAAGTATTGAACAAGTTCTCTGTGTCTATGACGAAATTTAGATATCGGAGTATTGGGCGCTAAAAGATTCCATTCTTTGAGTCGCGAACCGAGTAATTCCGCTTGTCCTTTGGTGAGAGCGAGATCACGTATTAGATCTGAAAGTTCTGAATGGTTAATTAAGTGAACACCATCATTCACCGGTATATAATCCGAGTCAGAATTAGTTTCTAAAGCAGGTAAACTATCACTTTCTGATGGTTCATTCACGTCCAACGGATATTGTTTTGGTGGAACTGGGATCGGACACGTGATTGGATCATGAGGCACTGGTTTCAAAACCGATTCAATATTTGGATAAACCACAGACTTTCTAGTTTTAAAAGTGAAACCATAGATATTTGTCAAGCAGAAGTAACAATCAGTAGCGTGATTTGTCGGTTCACGCCATATTACTGGCACTCCAAAAGGCATCGACTTATGCTTCGGCGATTTTCGTAACCAACCTGCCAATGTATTTGCACAAGTCGAACAAACTGCATTTGGCTTCCAAGATTTATTTGCATCATCAACTTTCGAATCGAAATAAAGTTCATATGCTTTCTTTAGCAATGGTGTAAAGTTTTTCTGGTGAACACAATCGGTAAAATATCCGCACACGTAACAGAACAGATCAGCCGAATTTCTACAACTTCTAGAAGCCATATTTCACTCAGAATTATTTCAAAATACAGTAACTATTTGAAATATAACGTAACATATGTCATGCATCTTTTAGCAGTATAAAAAGTAGAATTATTTTGCATTTTATTAATTTTTAAAAAGTTATATAGTAAAAATGAAACGGAGCAAATAACGGTTTCCCAAAAATATATTTATTCACAAATATCTTAAGAACCCGACGTGATAGAGATAAACGGATTTCAAATTTGAAATCAGCGCAAGAAACTGACCTAAGAACACTTATTCTTATATAAGAAAGAAAAATGTTGTTTGTCAGTGTAATCTCTCTTTCCTGAAGCGCACTCTGTTTGATTACTTTTATTCGCTCCTTCTCTTCTAATTCCTTTTTCTGATCATCCTGCATGCCATTGCGGATTACGTTGTGTAAAACCTCATGCACAAAATTGTATCTAGCTTCAGTATAATTGTACACAAACGAACGCAGATATTCTAACACATCCGCCAAATCTCTAGCCAAGATAACTTGAGGACCTGACGAAAAATCATCGTTAGCAAAAACCGACAAGGCTTCTACCACATTAAACAAAAAACCATCCAGCACGTATTTCTGAAGTGCTGGGCCTCGTAATCTATCATAATATTTAGCTTCTTCATA